>JACCGJ010020497.1:0-22016 GCA_013407085.1 Atriophallophorus winterbourni
GCGAACTTAGAACTATACATACACCCACATGGCCTTAGTAGAAAGCAAAAGAGTCACCTCATTAGCGTAAAAAGTACGTGTTGGAAAGAGTTCGTGCAGTCAATTCGATTAAAAAGTCTAACGTCTTGTCTCTGATAAGCATCAACTGTCGATAGATAACGAATCTTGACAGAGGGGAAGAGCAGCATGCTTGCCGGATTGACGCAGCGTTCGTACATTCACGACACCTATGAATGCAGACGTGCGCGCTTTTAGAAAGTGAGTTTTGGGTTTAGGATGTGTTAAGCTTCGAAAAGGTTAAGATCGGCCGCTTATCATACTGGAGGCTGAAGGATAAGAAATAAATAGCGAGAAAGAATAGGGGACAGTAAAAAATTAAAAAGTAGGGCCAGCAGTGCCTTGTTTTCGCTTATCCGCCCTGCTGTATGCAGCAGATAAGGCGACCGGATTTATCGTGGGCGACGGCCGACGCACTATGGAATTGAAGTTATTTGTGATTGTCATGGTGATATGTGGGTTGGGATACTACAAGGTCGCCCATACCTAGACAGGAGAACAATTAGGGTTCGCCACTAAAGCCTTTGGCTATAGACCTTACCCGCAAGGCAGTGGGCTGAGACCGAGTTCGTCTAACCTCTATCCATCGACCTTCCTGGTATGAGTAACTCTGCTTGTTCCCAAGAGAACCCAGTATAGTTCAATGAGTCACAGAGGTACACAAACCATCGCACCACATTAAGGTCCAGTCTCCACGCGATGGATTTTAACATCACCAGGTAGTAAATACTTTTAACTGTAATTCCATCGTCCATTTGTTCATCTTTTGGTACTCATTGCTTTGTTTCTTTTGTTTACCGCGATATATGTATCTTGACTAAAGACGTCACGATGTTCAACTTCCACATGTATGCACGTATGTATGTATGTATGTATGTATGTATGTATGTATGCATGCATGCATGCATGCATGCATGTTTGTATGTATGTGTGTATGTATGTATATGTATGCATGTGTGTATGTGCTTGTATGTATGAAATCGCAAGGCTGATCCAGGCAAAGTGCCGCGATGTCATAGACCTCACGTGGGCTAAACACTGTCAGGTTGCCCAGGCATAGACAGATATAGGAAGTAAAAATAGTAATAGGAGAGCATTGCAACTCTAGCGTGTATCCGCATACAGCTCATTATCGGCGGCAAATTAATCAGCTCAACTGTCACATACTCCGGACCGTGTTATACCTATGCAAAAGAGGCTTAGAAACTCATCGCTTTTGTGCCGGTAAGGTATACAAATTCAAGGCCGAAGTGTGCTTTTCGGTTTGTGCACGAACAACAGATTCCCTGAATCAATAAAATGATACGAGCGCGACAAAAGTTTTCGACTTCCATTTTCATCCGTCATTACAAGTCTTCCTCGATACTTCGCTTTACGAACCTATAAATGTAATCTTGTAAATCGAACATAGCCGACGAGCTCGGTTTTGAGACGAAATTGGAGATTTTTAAATAGAGAACTTCAGATGTTTAGGTCGTGATCGCGTTTTGTTGAAACCTGATTTTTCGCCAATCGTAAAATGGAATCATTTTCGCAAATCGATAGCTCCCTGCTCAGATTACATACCCTGCCTTACTGTTTGATATGTTTCTCTACATCAGTTCAATTGTTACGCATCCGATCCTTCCAGTCAAGTTATGGGTATAATTTATGTATGGCTGCTTTAAACTATTTGAACGTAGTTTGCTACCACATGCCTGTCTAAACATATAATGGTGGTCGCTTATTGTAAGCGGAATTCTAATAAGCTATCATCGTACTTCAAAGCAGATTTTTTCGTTCAGATTATTTGCTATATCGACTGTCTCAAATCACATTATCAAGCATTCTATCTGTGTTCCCTATTGCGACCAGCCCATCTGCTTCATCTCAACGAGTCGTTTAACACTCTTGACGCGCCCTTTTTTCAGATCGCTAGCCTGCCCAAAAAGCTTGATTCCAGCCAACCTGGATCCACAATTTCGGATTCACATGTGACGAGCTATCTTCAACCACCGAATTCTGCGTTTGTCAATCCACCTAACCAAAGTATGTGTGATGTGTGCTCGTTTTTTATATATTCCCCATTGTAGCTCCAAGTAAACAATCCGTGTCTTCGCGCAACGAGTCAACACCAGTCAATTCGAGCTCTTCCTTTGCCAACGGTTCACAAAACCTAGCTGATAATCTGCTGCAAGAGTATGTCACCTGTTGCGTCTACAATATTTTATTATATCGCGATTGAGCAACCATTAAGCTAAATTTTCTCTCTGTGACAATCACTTACTTTCTTACTTACAGCTTATAATATGGGATTTTTTGCCAAGCTTTGTCACGTGTTCCCTTTCCCCATCGTTGTCCCAAAGTATTCATATATTTTTCGCGAGCAAAACACCAGTTTTCGATTGTTTTTTGGTTTACATTCATTGAGTTCTGCGTAATTGGTGACTTTTTCGGAGCGTATGGCCAATCCTAGATCGACACTTTACTCGCCTCGGGCTAACGGATCCCTGGCATTATTGTAAGGCACCTTTTGATAAATACCTATCGCCACCGGGCCCGAACCTGGGTTTAATCAACTTGTCTTTATATTTGATGACTAGGCTCGGGTCGCAGAACATATTTTCGCTCTCAGTATACTATAGTTTACTGGTATTGTCTCGGGCATTTCTTATAGTATATTTGTGCTTGAGCCTTAGTGGTAATTCAATGGTTCAGAGGAACTACCATAAGTCTTTCAACGTGACACCCTAGGGCCTGGAACTGATGGGTATGCTTATGGTTCATTCGAATGTGGTCTCTTTAACCACTTTCTCCATGTCTTATTTGATGTCACTTTCTGATGGTAAAATTTCGTTTCACCACCTACTTTTATCCACCTCTCTTCTCACTTACAGTTCACGATCATTTCCTGTTTTCTGTCCCGCAAATTCAACCGATCCCCGTGCTCAGCTCCGTGAGCTATTTCAACGACTTGAAGCAGAATCGCAGACGTTAATAAGTGTGATTGATGTAAGTGTTCTTGGATAAACTGTTTTTTTACTTTTCTCGAATGTTTCTTCCTGTTATGCGTCATGTTTATCGCAAGCCCACCTCTGCCATCGATTTTTAAAAACCCGGGAGTGCTTATAGTCGGAAGACATTATCGTCAAATTCAAGTCATTTTTTAGCGTTACACTTTTTACTATTTAATTCCGAAACTTTTCATGGCGTATCGAGCTACTTAATTATAGTTAGTAGTCTCATTTTGTTCATTATGCTGTGTTTCATTTGTATCAGTCTTGTTAGATTTTTACATGTTCGCATTTTCTTAAGAATTTTCCCTTGAATCCATGCTCTGTTTGGTTCATTCTAAAATTGAAAAGGGGTTGAAGATCCTTTATAGACCAATAGCTGTCGGTTCTCGCAATCATTCTGTGGTTAGTACTCAGCTGTTGCTCTCCATCACTGTTGCACATGGGTCAACTCACCAGTCTATGGAACGGGTTCACTCTTTTTCAAAACACTTTTAATCGCATGTGGAAAAGTATTGGTTACTAGTATCGTCGTCTTCGATTCTATGACAATCCTCATGAGCACGTCGTCTAAACATGCTGTCCACCCCCTGAATGCTTGGTCCCCTTTATCAACTGGATTGAGTCTTTATGGCTTTCGTTTTTGATTCTATTAATTTATTTAACCTACCCCCATTCATGATCATTTCGCTAATGTCGCAGTGTGGGCATGACCATTATCAACGGTGTCATATTGTTATTATACGTAGATGCTTGATTCTCACACATTCATGATTTGTTTATATCTACGGAAAGCATTTGACATGCTTTTAACGTGTTTACCTATGAAGCGTGCTCTGTTATTGCCACAAGTGCGGCGGTTTTATTTACACTTCGAAAGGTTAGAACGAGTTCCTAATTCGGCTGCCATACATTGAAACTTGTTTAGTGTCAAAATACCCCAATGTTGTAATAATGGTGTAAAATAAAAAGCTTACCATTTTCAGAATTTATTCCGTGAGGTTTTTACGGAAGGAACGTAGAGAATCTTCACAGACTTCTCCCGCTCACAATGCTTATTTTTTGATTTTACTTTTTTGCTTTCACGTGGATTTGGTGGTTTCATTGATGCCTTTAATTACGCCATCCGATGCGTGTCTCGATCGAAGACGACATCTTTCATCCATTCACATCCCCACCTTCAAACGCTGTAGACGATACACAGTCCCGTTGATTTTTCATTCCCACTGTTAACAGCCAGGTCTCCATACCCTCCCCAAAGTACGGACGTGCTTAGGTTCGAGAAAACGTTTCGTAAGCTCTGAGTCTGTCTTTCGGAGAACGTAGCCAAACCACTACAGTCTTCGGAAAGTAGCCCTAGTCCAGCAGGTCGCTTCCGAACGTCAGCGTTAAATACCCTGTCAGTATGTCAGACGCCCAATGCACCAGTGGTCGAGAACCTCCAAAATCGTATACCCTTTGCTCATATTGCACGATTTGTAATCGTTTTCGGTTTATTGATCACATTGGTGACAATATTTCATGTTACTTTTCCATTCCAGGCAGCTGCTGTTCACAGCCCAGAATTGACCGCTGTATACAAAGCAAGTGTTTTGTGTTGTTGTTTGTATTTTTCATACTATCAACGCGACCATGCTTATTGTTCAGCATGCCAATCATGATGTTTCCTCTTTATGTTTAGACTTTGCTTTTATCCAAGGCAACTAGCCAAGCTACCGTTTCCTGTTTGAAGCGGTGCATGGATTTGCTCAAACGAAGAGATCGTCGCAACCAAGACGTTCCTGAGCATGGGATTGTTTTCGATGTATGTTCCAAATTCGCTCGCATGCATGACAAATTGCCTGGAAATTTAGTGTTGATTGATTCCATTTTTCATGCGTTTATCGACGTTTTTCAGGTTATCAGTTTTCCTTTGAGATAACCAGACAATGTTCCACCCAGCCCACGTATGATCAATTGTATTGGGCGAGGTTTGAGCAAACAGTATTAATTTTTTCTTGTTTACTTTACCAACTAGTCTTATTGAACGCAAAGCTTTTGAATCATAGTTCGAGATATTGAGTAACGATCTTTGGGGCGTAAATGCTTCGGGGCAATAAATTGTGCCTAGCGACGTACCGAACGTCAAAGCTGAAACGAGCGAGATAATTCTAGCCCCACAATGTAATGCGTACACAGTATAATATCTTGTAATTTTACCAACAACGCAATCGTACATTTCCAAAAGGTTAACTCGGAAGGAGACACGGAGACTAGTGTAAGATCGATATCTCGTTTCCTTACGACTATTTATTTCACTCTTTACACCATACGTTATGGCCAACTTTGTAGCGGAAAATGTTCGTGACAGATCGGGGAATCATAATAATGAAAAAGAAGGTTTGTAATGAATCGGTGAGAGCAGTTTATCGGAAACGTTTCGCTTCTGACTCAGAAGCTGCGTACGACATAGGGTGCTATTACAAACAGAGATCAAGCTCAACTTCCATTCACCTGACCAATCCTAAGCTGGTTAAGATTATGGTCAACTTGTTTTCACAACGGATCTCAGTAATGGCGGGTGCTTTCATTTTTGTTTGAATTGCGTGGCAAAGTAAATTGAACTTATTGGTCTCCTTGTGTATTTCATTCGCGTCCGGTTTGCTTGTCGAAACGAACGCATCATCATTACGGACAGCATCACGCCGGTAACAGGTATCAAGGGACAACCTTGACATAGTGTACATTCTAAAAAAAGATGAGAAACGGTGGGATCTAAAATGCTACTGAGCCTGGAGAGTAGGCATATACCCTCTGGGATGAGTTGCCTACACCTGAAATCAAGCATGCATTCAAGCATATATACGATTATCGTGTATAATGAGTTGTCCTCCGTCCGTTTAGTTGACTGATTGTTGTTGTATATCGCGAATTATAGCCGGAGCTCTATGGTACTTTGTCAATAACCAGCCCACTCGTTCTTTTAAGTTTTATTCATAGATTCCCGTAAGTGCTTCCAAAGACTGTGTGACGCTTCAAACCGGGTTTTATGCAGATCACTTCATTCACGTATTGCGACCAGCAGTGGTAAAGGGTTTCCGCTTGAGTGGATGGGACTGAATAATATATCTTGCTTACAGCTGCTCAATTCTGATACACGTATCGACTCAATTGTGTGCGGTGTGATGTGAAAGCACAAGTCTGATCCAGGCAAAGTGTCGCACAATCAAAGACTGCACGTGGGCTGAGATACTCAATTGGTACCATTTCTTTCGAAATACGACCTTAATTTGGTTCAGTATTTGCGAAATTGTTTTTTTACCCTCTAGTTGAACCCTGCGGTAGATGTAAAGAATGCTCGTTGCTTAGGTGCAGGAGTGTATTTTCGAATCTTCTAAAGAAGTTTCACTTATTATGTCAGCTTGTTTAAAGACGATACGATGGTACACAACTATACCGGCTAAGGGAACAACTGTCAACTACAATGAATTTAAAACAAAAGCACTTTTCATGAATGTGTGTATGGCATCTCAAGCCTGTTGCTGGCAAAGTGCCACACTGTCAGAGACTGATCGTGGGTTAAAATACTGTCAGGTTACCCAGGCCTAGCTAGAGATGAGAAAGGAAATAGAAATGGCGGTGAGACTCAAGCATTTTGGCGCATGCAGTTTAGTACCGGTGCCCAATCAATTTATCACAAAAGTATTTTGTGATACCCAGGGATAACTTTTGTGTTGCAATTTCTACGAAATTAGAAGGTTCTAGTCAGTGAGTGTGCCTTGTTCGGTACCAACGGGATTTCCATTGAACAGCGAAGGTCATCCGCTGTATTCCGTATTGCATTTGCTTTACGGTACACTGATCTAGTTTTCAAGCTTATATGTCCAGTGTTGTCTTTTTACCTCATATTGGCGAGAGATCGAATTTAAGCAAATATTTTTTCTTGTTCTTTTATATTTCCAACCTTGTAGTCTTGTTGCAGAAGCTGATTTATTTTTCCTGTTTCTTACCGGAATTGTGTGCCGACCATCACCCTGTCTCGTGTTTCCTCCAATCTCATTGGTTGCCATCCTTTTGTTCTCATTGGTCAATTGTTTACGTTATTGATTCACTCTCCTTTGTCACGCGTCTACTGTTCGCGTAATGCATTTGATGCTGACGTAGTACCCTATATACACGTCTGCTCCACGCTGATTCGTTTTTAGTTTTTTTTCGTAATTTTATTTTCGTGGAGTACTTTTTCGGAATTCCATGGCTGCAGCTAAACTTGGCGATAGATGGAAACAATTCAAAGCGCGCTATTCTTTTTCCTCTCACAAGGTTGACGGTAGCTCGGCTGATCCCCAAGCGGAACTGGACATTGCAACAGCTGCGGGGGCCACCATTTTGTGCGGAAAGAAATCCGCTGGGGATGTATCCTCGATAGCGTGAGCTCCATTTTTGTTCATGATTGCTTTCTTGTTTCTATCGACTGTTTTCGCCGTTAGCGTTAGAAATAATAATAACGATTACATATCATATTCTGTTTTATACGCTTTATTTCTTATTTCAAAAATTATTCATCATTATATAGTTTTATGGAGCATTTTAAATTTGATTTCTGTATCACAATAAGTGCTTGTTAGTCGGATCGCATTAAGAACAGGGCTTCTTCTTTTCTTGATAGCAATAACTCTAATATCAATAGCTGTTTCTTTTATTTGTCGGTATCTTGAGGGTCTCACAACTTTAATGGGAAACAATAACTACGGTACCATGTTGCACATGTGAATATCAGAGTATCGCACATCTAAATGCGAATCCTCAATGACTGTGTACTGCTGAGACTCAAGGCTGCTAATACTACCTTTTTTAATGCTTTGTCAATTGTATTACTAGACATTTTCTGTCCAGTTTTTCAAATGAACTTGCCAAACACTGTGAAATCAGTCTTGAGCAAGATTAGCATTATCATTATCAGTGTAAAATGTATCGAGTGCCTAACTGTCTTAAGACTATGACGCAATAAAATCTCATTGATGGGAAAGGTGTGAATTGAAAAATTACGGAATCTGTTTCAGAGTGAGCACAGACAAACTGGGATTAGTTGCTCATGCTACGCAATGCGAACACTCAGTAGGGTATGTGATCACACACGAACCAATCAGTATTTTTGAATTTTGTCCGTTTTATCTTGTTCACATTTGTGTGGTGAAGCGTTAGATCACTTTCGCATGGATGTATAATCGCACAGTACGTCTGTACTACACATTCAAGCCTTTTAAATAGATTTTCTTCCGGTAATCTACTGCTAAATTCTCCGTCGTAAATCCATCTAGTTCTGGCATCCCGGCAATATATCAGCTCATGTGCAATCTGTCTGCAGAACTTTGCCTGACTCTAACCTTGTTATTTCATTTATACATACCTTCGTTGGTCCAGTTGAATGGTGAACGCATTTAAACGTTCTGACCACTGCGGGCACCACAAACCTGTATATCGCTGTTCTAACTGACTGTTCTACTCATCTGCTGCGCGTACATTTTAGCGTGTTTCAGTAAAAATTTGTTTTAAAAGTTGCATCGTTCCTATTTGCTTTTGATGTAATAGGGCTCCCCTTGTGGGTAACACAATTTTTGACCCTGCTGCTTGGCTTCCCGGGAGCTGGTCTTTTATTTCGATGACTGCGTATAGTGTATTTTAACTTCGGTAAATACGCACTTCACAACCTTGTTCTTGTGATCGAAATACACGTTAACACTGGTTATTACATGGAATCATCCATAGATTCTTTTTGTTATTCACCGCTGTTCGAAGTTAATGTTTATCTGATGGATTTGGTTCCCTTCATTGTAACTTAACAATCAGGTCTCAGTCGTCAATTGCCGGGAATGCCGGGCTTGTCCCCTTCCCGTCTCCAATCTTGAACATGGATCCCGATACGATTAAGCTACCAGAATTTCCCGGTGATGCTGAACCTGACGCTCCTCTGGACGAAGCGGAATTGGGATCGGTTGAGAATCAAAAGCACATCATTCTTCATCTGTTGTCTCAGCTGAGGCTGGATATGGACTTGACTAAGGTATGCGTTCTGTTTACTTTCGCGTGTCCAGCTCCATACAACATGTCCGATCATGCTGTATGTCGTTTATATGATTACAATTTGAAAAGTAAAATTTTCCTGGTTTGTATTGAGAACGTCATGATATAAGGTCTTGTTGTCGCCTGCATCCATTGCATTTACAATCCACTCCTGCTTTTGAAAATGTGCACATCAAGACGTCCCCTGACCAGGTTCTCGATGCATGCTCATCCTGTTTACCATCGTGCCACCCGAGGTATATGCGGCAATGTGGATGCGTTTGAACTCTCTCGCGCTCGGTTATGGTCTCAAATCTGAAGCTCTATTTGCATTGCTACTATGAGGCTTCCATTAGTCTCTTCCTTTCGCTGAACATCCCAGGGATACCATGAAATACAAATTTCTCCTAACTGCCTGCAAAGGGGCCGTTGTGGCTGATTGGTTCAAAAGGCTCTCTTTTTATCCGTTCGGGTGAAATTTGCCTACCTCTAATTTTTCCCTTGTACAATGAGTACCGCTAATAGTCGGGAAAATAACGACCAACACCCAGTAGGACCCTGTCAAGTTGGTGAACCTATTTCGCTTCGCGATAATGGAATCGGAGATAAGCAACGAAGGAGTGGAAAACGAACTGTGAGCGTTCCACCGGATTTGTCATAAACTTGAGTTTCACTCCGCTCAGGCTCTTTTATTGCAGCACAATGTGTATGCTTTCTTCTTGGTATCTAACGGGAATCTGCTTCCGTCAAGTCAAACATTTATCACCCCTCGATTGGATTGATATGCTTTCGCCATTTAGACTTGAACCAGATGTCCATTTATGGCTATTCTTCAGTAGCAGGTCGCTGCATAAATTGGCCGATTCATAGGTACTACCTTATGTATTACCGTGGATTGAGTATGCCAAGATTAGTGAGATTATTTCCGAGGTATGCGTGCTTTTTCGCTTTGAGAAAGTTAAATGTTTGGTTTGAAATGTAGCGGCCCTAACTCAAGCTGTCTGTGATCTTTTATCTACTCAGGAATAATTTTCTTATAGTTGCATAGCATTGGATCTTGAGCAAATGTTCTCTATTTGCTTCTCTCTTTGTTGATTAAATTAAATTATCACCAGCCTGTCACCTGTTAAACCGATTTCTTTTTCTTCACTTTGGTGCTGCTCTACTTAGTCACACGATTCATTTGCAGTAGAATCGATATTCATTTGACCTTCACTGCCTGCTCCGTGGATGTGTGTGTGTGTGTGCTTGAAGCGCTACTTTCGGTCTTGATTGACCTGTATTTATTTATTTTTCCGTAGCTCTTACTAAGTTTCTGAACTAGGAGTTCACCCTACATAAATTAGCCTGTGAGCTGAAACCTACGGTCCTCAAGCTGAAGCATATGATTTGTTTGATTAAATTTCCTGATTTTCTATTCACTTTGATTCTTGTAATATCCATTCCCACTTCGTTCCAGATTGTGCTTCCTACTTTTATTTTGGAGAAACGATCTTTGTTGGAAATGTTCGCAGACTATCTGGCTCATCCTGATTTGTTTCTTAAGTGAGTTATCCGTACCTGTTTGCCGTGCTTCGTAGCCTATCGTCACCTGGCAAGGTACTTCGCCACGATTTCTGTTAGCCCGTCGTGTTGAACCTTGTTTATTACGTTCTGTGTCATTTTTCATTCTTGCTTATTGCAATCTTACCACGCACTCTCACACCAAAAGCTGGATAATCTTTATATGCGTTAACCGAGTTCTCTAAATGATTTCGATCAAGATGCAGGTAGACTGTGGAAATCCGTAATAGCATCACTTTAACTGGATTGGCCACCGGTAGTGATCTTTTTTCTTCCTCATATCTGTCTAGGCCTGGGCAACCTGACAGTATCTTAGCCCACGTGCAGTCTCTGACTGTGCGGCACTTTGCCTGGATCAGGCTTGTGCTTTCATTCCATCACTTGAACCTTCGATTCAACCGTGGCAAACACATGGTTTTGCTTTTCTTTCCATCCTCACGGACGCTTGACTGGCCGCTTTACTTTCACTGATGACTGGTCTTTTCCCTTGCTTTCTAGTATCTATGTTATTTTCAAAACGTCACTGAAGAGTTACCACAGTCGGTGGTTTGTAACCTGTTTATAACGTCAACACTCAGGCCCACGTTTCATTTTGTATTCAGAAGCAGTTTGAATTCCGGTTAGAGAGCGAGTGACTGATTGTCTCCTAGCTCGCACCATAATTTTTGTTCACGGTTTATTTTTGGCGAAATATTCGCGAGCTGTGTTTTTTACTTGTTTTTTTTCGAAAAAATTCCCTCTTGCTTGTTCGTTATGAAACGGAACTTATCCGCAATCGATAATTGTTACATCCGTTTGATCGATCCGCATTCTCGGATCACCGCGGTTTTTTCACCGTCCCATATTTGTGATACGCTGAAATGGAAAAATTTCGAGCGGTGGAATGACATTCACACGTGAAATTTCAACAGGTCCATACTCCCCTTTCCATGCCGTTACTAATATTTGTTTTAATTTTGCAGCATCAACCTGGCCGAGACACCGGAGTCTCGTATGCTCGCTTTCGTACAATGGTATTTAACCTCGTTCCATGTTGGCAAAAAGGTGGGTGGTCGTTTTTATCTCCCACCTTCATCACTTGCTTACCTCGCATTCGCTTTAAGCTGCTGTGCCCACTGGGTGACTCAGACTAAACGCCATCCCTGAGGCGAATTCATCACTAACCCTTAGCGATCGTTCTTTAATTGTCCTCCATTTTGGAAAATTTCATTCCTGGCTATCAGTTACAATTTTGGGAAATCGATATAGCACACTTTTTTAACATGGCTTTATTCTTCTGCGAATTTTTACAAATTCCTGGAATACGATTGCTCGCTAAGACATAAACGGTATGGTCGTATGGAAAGAATTGAACGGCCGGTAATACATCCCACTCCGGTTTCGTTTACCAGCGACATCGATCCTTGTGATGAGAATAGACGAAATTTCAGTCTGCACGTTCTTTTCAAATCATGTTTTGGTGTAAAGTGATGTGTTGCTCACATCCCCCGAAATCTGGTTTTTAATCTTACTGTCTCCACCTGATGACGGCAAACAGCCAAAAACCGGTAGTGGAGTGTAATTTCGGGGGATGTGAGCAACACATCACTTTGGTCATCCATAAGTGCCTCGAGTGCTTGACCACGAATCACTATGTGATTCTGTGTTTGATCATCGCGGTTCGTTGTACGAACCCTATGCAACAGTGCCATTCAAGTATTACCATGTTTTAGTGTAGTTTTCCTTTCTTGGTTCAAAATATAAAAAGTCCGTTGAATTTGAGTCCCACGCTAAAAATTTACGCAAAACAGCAGGGTTGAATAATGACCAAAAGGACGAAAATATGTGGAAGGGTTAATTTTACACACGACCGATTGAAAAGCCGCGCCCACTTGACTATCATTGACAAAATCACCTCGCCGCGCTATCAATTCGTCCTATCTTGTCAGATCTCGTTTAGCTTGTCTAATATTCCACTATTTCATTCGATTTATGTTGGTGATTTCGAACGTTTGAACAATTTTCTCAGTCTAACGTTCACGGCTACCTTTCATTGGCAATTATGGATTGCACGTATGGAACTCACATATGTTAACTCGTGTGCAGATATTATCTGTGTGGCATTTTACATGGCTTGTGATTTTGTACGTACGCGTACTGAAACACGAAACCACATTCACATAGGCACATTCAGTGTGATAGACCGCACATAGAATGAATTATTGTCCGATCGTTTTTGAAAACCCATAGTGTGATTGTGAGTAAATCGAGTTTCGGGTTGAAACTCAGTCCGCATATCAATCGGCGTTATGTGTTCTGGTCATAGGCTGTACGCACGTTCACTTTCTGGCAAATGTTTAGCTTTTTGACCTTTCCGTTTGTCTCGCTTTAGGATAAAGTTGCCAAGAAACCGTACAATCCTGTGATTGGTGAAACTTTCCATTGTTGTTGGCTCGTCCCAAAAGACGCTCAAACAGAGAACGCATCAACTGACGCGGAATCCTTGATCACTTATTGTGCAGAGCAAGTCTCACACCATCCACCGATTACTGCGTTTCACGTCACGTCGCCTGCGCACGGCATGCAGCTGAATTCCTCGGTCCACACCAAGTCAAAGTTTCACGGGATGAGCATCAGTGTGACCATGGTCGGAGAGAGTACGTGTCACCACGATTTCGCTTCTCTCGGTATTCTCGTGTTAATACGACGGCTGAGCGTGTAATCTTATTAATTTGACTTCATACGCTGGCTTATTTTTTCAGTCGCATCCTTTTTGTAAACGGTTTGCTTGGGTGTAGGATTTTAGGTTTCTCTTTTTAATTGAAACTGCTTCAATTATTCGCTCACGCCTGAAAGTTTCGAACATATTGTGTCAGTATGGTATGGTATGAAAGCACAAGTCTGATGCAGGCAAAGTGCCACACAGTCAGAGACTGCACGTGGGCTAAGATACTGTCAGGTTGCCCAGGCCTAGACAGGAAGAAAAAAGAATAGGATGTGTCAGTACCTTTGTCTTTGTTGGCAATAAGACAGTGTGAGTAGTCGCATTGTAGAATTAGCGGTGTTGTCAAACAGTTGCATCGTTTAGGCTTTAGGAACCGACACCCTAACGATGACGTGAATCGGAACGATGGTATATCTTATACCTGATTGGTTATTTTGTGTAGACCAAAGATTTACGTTTGTTAGCAACAGATTGGGTGCAGCTTCTGCGCATAGCCAGTGTCTTTCGTGAAAGAATCAATTCGTTGTTTGATTTGTAGATGCCTATTGCTATTCCCTAAGAAATGTTATTTTTTGAATCTCCATTTGGCAGTCGGCTTGCAATGTTTCATATTTGCATTTTATGAAACCAATAGCGGTGATGTTGGCTTGCCACATATACGTCCTAAAAATAATACCCCGTTAAGCCTATTGCCCCCGGTAGCGTAGTTCGACTCAGAACTCGATGCAATCTCACAAGCATTAGAGTTTTTATATTTCCACTTGAGACCGGGTGGTCTACCACTGTTTCAGACCAACTACAGTCTAACAGACATGTGACACTGCCCGATTCTCAGTTTATGATTCCAAACACAGGTTTATATTTTGTAGTCTTAACTTCGTCATCACTGACCACTCGTCCGTCCCTCTACTTGCACAACATCTACATTTTTGACACCAGAACAATCAGCGTAGTTCATTATATGACATACTACATGAATCTGAAAATGTAAAATAGACTGTAATGGGCGTCCATTGGTATCTTCAAACGCCAAGAGAAATATCCTATTCATGTTATGTGGCAAATTTTGCTTTCTGTGAATCTGAGCGCAGTGATCAACTCCAGATTTTCCTCGGTCCTTTGTGCCCATTGTAGTGCCCAAAACTGAACCAATTTATCCTCATTTTCTCTGACGTAATTCCCTTTTTGTTATTCGCTGGTTTCGCTGCTCCCAATTAGAAACGCCATCAATTAAATTGATCGTTTTACTCTCGTCTAATCAGACCGATTGTCCCCTAATTATACCATATTTCAGCGGAAAAAATACAACAGTCACAGATCTCGGAATTTTCAATTATTTGCATGAATTTAGTGTACCCATCTCGTGCTATTTTTCGTGGTTCACGTGTTCTACCAGCCAACTGATCGATTTAATTTCGATCAAGCATCTGTTTGAGTTCTCATGTGCATGCTTTTACCAGCGGTTTCGCTCAAGAGGTCTTCAAAATGTTCACTTTCTGGTTAAAATACGTTATGAGTATAATTTCTAGTCGTTCAGTCGTAGTTTAATATACAAAATTGGTAAAATTAGCACATTGAGTACTTTGGTTATTTTAAATGAGTGAACAATGAATGGCTTTTTTCGCTCCGATGAATTTTCTGCGAATTAGATTAATTTAACCACAAATTTTTGTAACGATTAACGGACAAAATATGGTCTGAGGAATCAAAATGGACGAAATTTCGGCCTGCATGATAATTTCAAATCATTTTTCGGTGTTCACATGAAGTTTTTACGATTAGTGCAGCGAAAACAGCATAGTTCAAAATATGAAAAAAGTGTGCAGCTTACTGAAAGCGTAAAATATTCTTTGTTAACATAGAAACATGTTAAAATTGGTTAAAGAAACATTAGAGTTGATTATCGACGAAAAAGCAAAATGTGTGGAAGGGGGGTTTTGATGTGGGAAAGCGCTCTGAAGTCGACAGTGGAGTGCAAGTGCCAATAGGCGAGCACATGCACGTGGTTCAATGTTTGTACTCATGGGCATCGTTAACCAATCCCGTCGTTGTTCTGGACAACCGTGTGGCGCAGAAAATGTTACAATGACAAATAGTTTGACATGTTACTTTGTGGCTAAGCTTTAATCAAAGATTAGTCTATTGAGGTCCTAGTTTCCATATTCGTTGTTGTCAAATAAGGTGAAAGAGCAGGGCGATTTAGCTTTGTGATCTAGTGTCTATCTAGTGAAATTTGAACGGCGCGCACGGATGTGTAATCGTACAGTACTTCTATGTTATGCAGCTAAATTGTTTGGCCATCGGTAATGAGCTGTATGCTGAAACACGCTGCAGCCTCACTATTTTCTCTCTCCTATCTGTCTAGGCCTGGTCAACCTGACAGTATCTTAGCCCACGTACAGTCTGTGACTGTGCGGCACCTTCCTGGGTCAGCCTTGTGCTTTCAAACCAAAATACCTTTCACCGTCACACGTTAGTGCTATACCTTGCCTTGGTCCCCTGCCACGTCGCATTTGAACCTGCTCTGCGCATACTGTCTATCAGATTGTGCCCATTCAATTATTCCCCACGAAATCAATCAAAGTTGATTTCACTGCTCTTGTTATGCATTTGAACGACGTATTTCAGTTTCATCATTTTCGCCCCCTATTCAACCGAATCCTGTGTTTTTATTGCCCCCCTCCTTCTAGCTGTTCTTCGCCTTGGTCAACACAACGACGAAGAGTATCACTTCAATTTCCCCACCGCCTACGCACATTCCATCCTAACAGTCCCGTGGTTCGAAATGGGTGGCAAAGTTACCATCTCTTGTCCCCAAACGGGCTACTCAGCTGCAATCACTTTCCACACAAAGGTATTCCTTATGTCTCAAAAATTCCTCTTTGAATTGTTGCCTCTTTTTCGATTGGTGCAATGTTTTCTTCGGTGTATTCCTTCTGTGAACCTAGTTGATCGAATAAAGTCAGTGTGAGTTATGTGAGCACAACACTACATTGAATAAGAAATGTTGCGACTGCAATGAATAACTCAGAATGGTGCCTCTGATAAATGGTCTCCATGAGCGAACTGTAGTCCGGATTTCACATTTACCTGCGATCAAATATCATCGTGATTATTTGCTTGAAAAGCATTGAATCAAAGTCTCGTAAACATTTTCTTGGGGTACAAATAAAAGTGAAATGTTGTAGCTGAGTTCTGATATATTCATTTTTCGGTTATCGCCGAGGTTTCATGAATGAAAGCACAACCCTGAACCAGGCGACGTGCCGCACACCAATAGATTGCTCGTGGGCTGAGATGCTTCTTTGAATTACAGGCCTTGAGAAATTCCCGCCGACGGCGTGTTGCTCATGTAACAAAAACTGAGGCTTTGTCTCTAATCCGCTCTTACCTAGAGCTCGAACTTCTAATCATTTCACGACGCGCTTCTGTCTGCTTTACAATTTCTCCTGGCTAGGCGCCATTTGTTCTGTCTTCCTTTAATATTAATCGCGTATGTGTGTTAATACTCACAAGTCTGGATTCAGGCAAAGGTTGCATATTCAGTGACCTCACGCGGACTGAGATATTGCCGTGTTGCTTGGCTTTAGACTGATAACCTAGATATAAGAATAGGTCAATGGCTATGAGATTGCCGCTTGTTCGCTCATGAGGCTTATTACTGGTAGTTGTTAATTTATTCCGGCGTTACTGAAATATCTCTCATCAAGTCCTCGTTGCTTCAGTGTAACACCGTTTCATTCAGCTAATTACTTGCCTCTCTGAGTGTGTTCCTTCCATATTTCTCCTTCACTGTTCGCGCGACCGTTTGATTGTCATTCCAAGCACGTCCCGTATACCTTGTTTGCCAATTGAAACCGTTCATCATTCTTATTCGCTTGTTTAGTCGTCTCCTGTGTTATCCGCATTTTCCTTCAATACCACTCCTTGTTATACCCTCACCAGCCCATGCGTAGCAATAAACTCCATCGAATCAGCGGCGAACTGTTCGCTCCCGAGGATCCGACGCTCTCCGACACCTCGTCTCGGCAGCCATTCGCCAAAGTGTCGGGTGAATGGAATGGCGTTCTAGAATTTGAAATGCTGCGGTCTAACGTGAGTTTCTCAATTGATTCCCCGAGAGCTTGTCGTGTATTCGTGATTGAAGGTGGATTTTTTGTGTGGCAGCCACTTCTGTGATTCCCCTCGTACATTGCTTGGCTTATCGTGTTACTTATCGGCTGAGTAGCTTTTTCGGTCCCGCCCTTCTCCATCTTTTTAGAATTTCTAACATGTCATCGTTGTATTGCACTCATTACATGCTACCGACGTAATGCTGTCCATGATTGTGAATAGAATTATGATCGTGATTGGTTCCAAAGGTTGTCATTGCCGGGAGTGGCAGTGGGGATATGCTCCCACTGTTTATAAAATGCCCCCATATGGCGTGCATCTCAAATAGCCTCTGACAGCCAAGTCCAGCTTCTGGCCTGCACGAGTGGCTCCCCGAGCATGGCGGAACTGCTTCTACCAGCAGGAGAAGGGGCGAGTGACTGGCGCCTGAAAATCAGTTTGCTTCGGGCAGATGGATTTTAAACCTCCTCTGCCTTTCGGGTTACCGGATCGCAGGAAAGGCTTCGGGAGAAAAACCTTAGGAAAAATCTGGAGCAGAGTCTTGTAGACGGCTAGTTGGTCCACACCACCTCTTTCTGGCAACTCCCTGCTGCCTTGCAGGTCGCACTCAGTTGTGCAAAGGCTAGAGAAGCTGACTCGAACAAACGCCGAGTGGTGCTGGCGACGCCGCTTTGTACCCAAATTCCCAAGACTCTTCATTGAAGCCGCCTCATTCTCCGCAAAATAACAAAATAATAGTGATGAGTTATCGAGTTGAATAACCGGTTGCATGTGAACGATGAGCTCCAGTAGCTGAAACACCTTAAGCCGAACCTTCTATACCTCTGTTACGTTTTCACACCGCTCACCCTTCTGTTTTTACCGTGAATATAAGATGGTTTTGTATGAGTGTTCGATTTTCTTGATGGTAATAGTAGTCTCGTCAAATTTTGACTAGATGCCTTGTCTTGCATCAATTATCATGTGCACTAATCACGAGCCGCCGATAGTTGGCCAGTATCAATGTCTTGTGCTGGTAGCCAACTGAATGATTTGTTCTCAGCCTCCATTGATCGGAATTGTCAAGTTTTTCATCTTTGAAAGGAATAAAGTAATCGTGCCATAAACGATGTTGTGTTTAGTGTGTGCGTGTGTTCAAGCTAAACCACAAACGCTTTCCTGTATAACCATATCCATGTAGTGATGTATATTTCGTCTCTTTTCGGCTTGCTTCATTTTCGTTAAGTTGTCTAGCCCCTTTACCTACGTCAGCCTTCATTTCTGCTTTGAATGGAGCTGTGTTTACGTGATCCTCGTGTGCCATAATCCGGATGCTATTCCAAAGCTGAAAGTTGTTGTTTTGACTGATCTCCAACACCCCTATGTTTTATTATCACGTCGTTCTGGTAAAGTTTTAGTTGAGTAAATCGGACAGATAAAGGTCCGTAGAGTTTAGTATTCAGAACGGTGTTACTCGTAGATCCACCGAGATAATGGATGGAGTCATACGAACAACGGTTTGCGTTTGGCTTTCACTGCCACTGTTTACTAGTCCTCTACGATAGCCATACAATCGATTTGAAACCGAGTTACATCTAGGTCATAGTCGGGCGCTTTAATTTCTTCGCTGAAACTGTTTCTTTAGGCCAATTCACAAGCTGTAGTGGTTAAGAAGTGATTTACACACAATGCAAAGAAATTTGAGTGCAATCGGTTAGATCAGGTTTGGGTAACGTTTCACTTGTGACACAGAAGCTTCGTCAGACCAAGGGTGATAATCAAGATAGTCAGATTTTTGTTTTTCTTCAAAAAATAGCCTAAACTTAGCCCCGTTAGTTAGGTACTTTTACGCATGTGGGCCGCTGTGTCAACCGATTGCATTATGAATACCCGATCGGTCCCAAACATGTTCCAATCGATTGCTGATTTACACACAGTTTCTGTTTTCAGCGTTCAATTGAAATATTGTCAATAACATCGAGACGCCGAACGCGTTAACTACTAGCTGGAGCCCACGCGTTGCGATTTCGCCGAATTTATTATTCTTGTTTTGATCCAAAGCCATCTCAAACTACAGTTTTGTTAGAAACACTTGAAATTGTACGTTTGATTTTATATACTACCAGCCAACGTGACCTACAGAACATGCTATGACCCACGGCAGTGAATACCGTGATAAATCTCGTTGACTAAATTCACTCTACCCTTTTAAAATCACTTTGAATGTAACTTTTGATCGGGGTATATGCACCTTCTATCTCTGCCCAATCGTTCTTTATTCATTGTTTTTTCTAGTGTTTCGCTTTTCCATCGAATTGAATTTAATTCTCAAGACTGGGTTTTGGTGGTTGTCATGGTATTGATACTACTGCCGTTGCACCTTATTTGCGCATGTCGCTATTGTTTTGTTTTGCTACGACATGCCGTGGTGGCTTAATAATTAAGACCTGTGCCTTTCAATCAGTAGGTTCATGGTTCGAATCCCCACTGTGGATACGCATTTTCATAAAAATGTGCTCAACCCGCCTTGCCCACTTGTAAAATGAGTACAGATACTGGTCGATAAATCAATAGCCACCGACATCCTGTTCAATAGATGAATTTTCACCGTAACCGCTTCATGTTAACGGTTATCCAAGATAAACATCGGTCCCAGCGACCTGATAAATAATTTAAAAGCGAGGTGTCGAAATCCGCTTTTTGTACCGTGGACGTTTACACTTGTTTCACCGCGCCTTGACTTCTTCTCAGACTCATGATGCGTTTCTAGGTCGTACGTTGATTCATTCCTCTTTCTTGATTCTCAAAGGATTCCAAGAAATGGACCATTGATGTCAATTCGCTGCCCGTGAATTACAAACTTGTGCGTCCGATCGAAAAGCAGCGACCAGAGGAGTCGAGAATGTTGTGGCAACACGTGACTAGTGCGCTTCAAGCTGGCAATCTTCAGTTGGCAACGGAAAAGAAAAGAGAGGTAAGCATTTGTCGACTGCTCGAACGCTTACGCGGTGTATACAATTGTGCTGTGCATCTAACACCGTGTTAAACTGATTTGCTGCGGAAACACACATCCGTCTCATATCTGTCTGGGTCTGGACAACCTGACGGTATCTTAGCCCACGTACAGTCCATGACTGTGGGGCACTTTGCTTGTGTGTGGGTGATGTTGAGTGCTCTAAATATGAATAGATTGTCGTGAAAGATTTGTGGACTTTCAGATCTAAGGCAGATGCTCCAGGTTTCATTTGGATATGGAAAACTGGAGGGATGCACTCGAATAAACGCTGAGTGACATTGTCGAAGTTGTTTGTCTAATTTATCCGAAAGTTTCGTCCCTCATGTTGGATATTACTGAAGTCGCCACAATGTGGACCCCGCTGAACAAAATTACAATCATGAAATTCGGCGGTGGTGCCACTCTGTGTCTCAATCCGAACAATTAGAAAACAATATGTTATCCGAGACAGGATTGACGAAGTTGAATATAAAATGGAATAGAATATAAGTAATTCGGGTTACAGACACTCATCCATAATCAACGTAGCAATAGCAACAATAGCAAGTGGCCGTGTAAGGACTAGCTTTGGATCAGTCAAGACTTCACTAAACGTTTCATTGCAAGGTTCCTTTTACTATCTTATCAGAATACTCGCTCGTGAACGATTATCACTTTTGTGCACGTGAACATAGTTTCCTCTCGACTGTTCAACTGCTACTTCAGTGCAAAACTGCCTCACCCAATCGATCTGTTTAGGTGAATTTCGCAATCGTTTCGTTCACGTGCGCCATCACTCGCATCCCTCAAACACCTCACGTGATCACTATTTTGTTTCCATCTTGTCTAGCTCGAGGAGCGCCAGCGCGTTAGTGAAAAGTACCGCGCTCGACATCGCATCGCGTTCCCCGTGAAGTTTTTCCACTGGAATGGCAAGGCTTGGATATTTCAGAACCCTGGATGCCAGTCTGCGTGAATTTCGGACCCGCGCCTTGGATAAACTGTGATATTTCCGTTGGTGTCTTTTTCTTCATCCATGTATTTCACTTCTTCACTTGTCTTGCTTAATTGTCGCGTGTTGTTCATTCCGTTTGTTGGTTTGTTATTTACCTGTGCAATGTGTATGCATTCAATCGAAAAATAAATAAATCCGGGCGTCTCTGGCTCTTCGAATTGATCAAGTGTTATGTCGGTAGAAGCACCAACCGTTAGTGGAACCGGTTTATGTCCCTAATCACTGAATATCACAAAGTTTGTACACTAAATGAGACTCACATTATTCGCCTGTGATCAATATGGATTGATGCTTAATCTACAGTTCATTCAATGACTATACTATAGTCACGAATATTTGTTCGACTGTGAGAAATGTTGACCAGCTCTTGCTTGCGGGCTACTTTCTAATTTTCTTAGAAACTGCCCCGTCCGTTTCTACGGATGATAACCACTTCAGCCCTATCTTCATTACATTTGGGATCTGCCCTTGCAGATGAGTTATTGAACCTTGTGCTCGTTGTATGCTACTTTACATTTCTCGATGCTTTACTCAATATGACCCATAGGAAAATTTCTG
>JACCGJ010020501.1:0-12229 GCA_013407085.1 Atriophallophorus winterbourni
GTAGCGAAATATCTGCTCATTCTAGTCAAACGGAGCTGTTATTTTGTCGACGTATTCTAACAGGTACCGCAGACGTTCTGCTCCGGAAATTCTGTTGGACCAATGATCAAGCATCAGGTCTTAAATGGACCAACTAAGTATTGTTCATTATTTCTCTACTAACCTAAAGATCTCAATCACGTATACATAGATGCATGGGAAACCTATTCCAAGAATTCGCATGAATTCAGTCGAAGTGAGCTCTGAATTTGTCCTCAGGAACTCATGGAAAAATCTTGAGTTTAAACTAAGAAGCAGAACTCGTAAGTGGGTAAATGTACGAAACATTGCTTGGCGTCACCATCGGCGAAATCCATCATCGGAGACGTGGGAGATATCCCGTTTACTGCGGAACAAAGTAAACAAATTTGTCATTCAAGACAAGTTGTGCTTCCAAGAAGTGATGTCACGCAAGATGGAGAGAAACCACAAAATACTGCATCGCATGGTTAACGATCAAACTACGGTGGAACCTGGAGTTGTGTCCGTTAACACAATAGCTGGACCAACAACAACTGCAGCAGAAACAGCTGAAGCCTTAGTCAAGTTTTATTCATCCGTATTCAACCCGAAAGAACACTCAATAAACATCCAAAATCAAACACTTTCAAGCACGGTTGCCATAAGTGTAATAAATGTCACTTCGAAACGCGTCCTTCGAGGTTTATGTAATCCTAAAACCGGAAAGTCTCCTCGGACCGACGGAATATCCCCGCTAATATTGAAGCAACGTGCGAATTTGCTATACAAATCACTATCATACCTGATCGAGCAAACACTGGCAAATGGAGTGATTCCTACAGATTGGAAACGTGGATATATTTCTCCTATTTTTGAAGGTGGAAATCGCTCCAAAGTTTCCAATTACCGATCCGTTACACTGTTAAATGTGATTTTAAAATTACTTAAGCGACTAATTTCTGACGATCTAGTGAAACATTTCGAAAATAATCAGTTGCATTTGTGGAAAGAGCACGGCAAGTAATCCTCTTCGTCTAATTTACCAGATAATTGGATACAATCGGTAGATAAAGGGCAAGCAATACACCCCTGTAACTGAGATATCTGAAAACCATTCGATCCAGTTGACCATACTCTACTACTATTTCAGAAGCGTGGAGATAACGTTTACCGCTCAAGTCACCTTTCTTGGGAAGTTTGATTATAGTACTCGAGCGCCAGGCGTCCGAAATCTGCTCAGTATCCCAGATGTTTTGCAATAGGTCTCGCAAAACTTTCGGTGACTCTTCGGTGTACGCATTGAGCAGTTTGGCATACACTCTATCGTCACCTGGTGCCTTCCCATTTCCCAACCTCTGGAGAGCAAATTGCACCTCTTGGAGGCTGATGGGGTCTGTGTTGACGTCGAAGGCTGTAGCTGCCTCAGGTATATCGACGTTGGTTTAAGGCGGTGGGCGGTTTAGAATGAGCTTAAAATGTTCACGCCATCTGGCTTACTCTTCTTTTGCATCACCTGTTACATCTCCACCCTTCCTCCTCACTGGTTGATTGCTTGCCTGGCTATGGTTGCAAAGCTTTCGATTAATCTGATATAACGTTCTCAACTCTTGTATTCGGCACGCATATTCTGCTAGTTGTGTCAGGTTTTCCACATACCATATTTCATATTACCATATTCGATGTGGTGGAATAAAGCCGGATATGTATCTTTGGCTTCTGAAAAATTCATGCGATATCATTTGCACGTTATGTAAGATATGCCTTCCACCCACTGGTTTCATGCTTGCAGGTACTCAGCTTCACGTTGACACTTCTCATGCTTAGACCTCTGAAGGTCATGATGGAAGATTGTAAACAGTGGCTCACCCTCGAAGGAGAATTAACATTACACATCTTGTGCACAGCAAGTTTGCGTGCGATCTGAATATGTACGCAATTTTCCGTAAGTTGCTTCCTCGCATGTACTCCGTTTAAATAGATGGACTTAGTTTTGCCGGTGCAACGAACGTTCATAAGCCAAAGAGGTACAGGTACAACCACCGCTGGATTAAGCAATTCGAAACAAAGACCAGAGAATTACTAATGATGTGAGTAAAATATCCCTCATCATTCTTCAAAATGCACCGAAGAAAACGGGTGCTTTGGCAACAGACACGGTTAAACGGGAACGCGCTTGCTCTTGCCCCATTTTTGACGAAGGTGAAAAGAATGTAACGTTACCCACAGAGTTTCGTCTAGGCCGCTGGCCAGCGACAGGTGATCGCATAGACCGTTAAAGATTGTGTTAGACTCTGCTGAGCAAGTGACTTTATTGCTAAAGAAGAGTTATAGGTTGAAGGTTAGTGAACTTTGTCTCATGCGTGATCTCTCTACGGAAGAATGTGTGAAAATACGAAAAGCTATTTAGAAAATTAGTGAGCGCAGAGCCGCGCGTAAAACTGACTTGTGCATTGTGGATTTTCCGGTTGTGAGGTAGAGGCCGATACTTTGTTAAGAGCCCCTGAAGATAGTCATTCGAATTTATCTGGAGCTAAAGCCATGGTTAAACAATATGGCTCTGTGTACTGTCTCGGAGTCAGTGATCCCCATTATGTCCCTAAAAACTGTGTGGTCCTGTCTGATCTCGATGTAGATGTGAGATGGTTAGACGCCTGTTGGAACAGTTACACAGACAATCCGCGTCAGGACTAGACAGTACTCATCCGTGGGTTTTACGAGCGCTATCAGGCGTGTTGTGCGATCCGCTGGTCAGTTTCTATAAAAAAATCTGTTACATCAGGACTCATGCCAAAAGGATGGTAAGAGGATATTATTAAACCTATATTTAAGTGTGAGGACCCTAGTTGTCCCGCTGGTAACAGGCCGGTCACGCTAACTTTTGTGATCGGAAATTTTTAGAGAAGTTCATCAAAAGAATATAGAGCACTTTCTTTTGAAGTGTTGGCATTGGTGTCCACAACATCGTTCTAGTGTAAGTAATCTGATCCTGGCGCGAGAAAGTTTGTTTGATTTGCCTGTTTTTGAACAAGCGGCCGATGACATTTTTATTTACTTAAGTAACGCGTTTGACCGCGTGCTCCACTGTAGATTGCTCGTCAAGCTTGAGGGTTTGGGTATTCAAGTCTGTCTACTTAAGTGGATCGAGGCATTCATCTCAGGGCGGTCAAACCGTGTAGAGGTGAATGAAGTTTTTTCTTAAAAAATGATGACAAGATTCGTGGTGCCGCAGGAATCTGTCCTTGGCTCCTTGTTATTCAAACATTTCGTGAATAATATTCCGGACGCCGTAGCCATCGATTGTCTTTTATTTGCAGATGATCTGAAACTGTGGGACTCTGTCAGTTCCTGCGATGGCCACAAGCAACTGCAACAAGCAGTTGATGACTTAGTCGGTTGGACACTTCACTGGTCACTGGTTATAAATGAGAACAAGACAGTGGTCATACGCATATACTGTGATGACACTGGTGGTGAATACTTTCCGGAAGGTAAGCCTATTAGTGCGGTGACAGTCGAAAAAGACTGAGGGATTTTGATTATGGATTCCGTGAAGTCGAAGGTTGATACTTGTCGCAGAATTGGCCAAGCTACCAGGATTCTCTGGGTTATTCGTTATGTTCGTCCTCTGTTGGAATATGTCCTACATCTTGCATTTCATCAGTCTAAAGGCGATTGAGACTCCTTGAAGAGATTACAAAGGACGGGGCCTGAGACGGTTTGCGGAATGCGCCAACTCACATAAGAGGATAGAAGGAGCTTACTGAAACTATAACTATAACTTCGAAGGGAAAGGTTTGACCTGCTCCTGACACGCCGCAATCTTCTCGGTCTATATGGAGATGATTTCCTCCAGTACTTTCTATTAGTAGGTGAGTCGAGGACTCGTAAGCATGACCTTAATTAGCAGAAGCCTAGAATGCTAAAGCTGAGTAATGCGAGCACGCTATTCCCGCGGGTCCTGAACACTTGTAACGCTCTACCGAAAGGGCTCATGTCTCTACCACCAGAACAGTTATTCAAAAGCGCGTTAGATCAGCATTTGTTGAGACGAATGGACCTTATCCCCCGACTGATATATCGGTGTACCTCAACTCTCAGAGCTGGCCTTGTCAGCAGAAGTCACCCATGTTTATCGATGTGGTGAAGCTTAAAGAGGATTTTAGACCTTCTGCTTTCAACTCAGAAGAACAACAACATCAACTATAATTTAGCAAAGGATCTATCTGAATATCTGCTGCTCCAAAATTGAATGATCTCGATATTACAATTACTGGAGTTTTTAAGTAGGCTACTCGAAATTGCTGAAGCTGCAAGCAAGGCTGTCAGAGAATTGTTCAAATTGCGCTCAGCATTTTCATGCCAAAATCCTTAAGATTTCATTACCCTATGCAAAGTATTCGCGCGGCCTCGCTTGGAATGCTGCGTTCACTCCTAGGCATCGTTCTTAAAAAAGATATCGCATGTCTCGAAAGGGTCCAGCTCCTTGCAATTAGGATGGTTGAGGATTAGACAGGTAAAATCTATGAGTCAAGACACAGGGAGCTCGATTTGTTCTCACTAAAGATAAGCGGCTGCGAGGTCACATAATAGAAGCCTTTAAGATTCCGAAGGGTCTCACCGGTAATAATATTACTGAAATCCCTAAACTTGACCCTGAGGCAGCTAAAAAGGGTAATTCTATGAAACTCTATGTAACACTTTTCATCATATCTCTGTAGGTCTGGGAAAACTGACAGCAAATTGACCCACATGCCAACAAAGCATAGATTAACATGAAAGCTTTTTATTGCTATGTTCAGTCCAAGCGATCCTCAAGGGAAGAAATAGGTACGTTAGTGCTGGATGATGGCAACATGGCTTTGACTGCACAGGAAAAAGCCAATGCGTTGCATTCATTCTCCTGCAGTGTTTAGCGGCGCGATACAGGTAACCGTTCAGAAACTCACGAGTGCAGAGCACCTCTGTGGAGGTGCTCGGTGGAGGTTAATCAGGAAATGGTTACCACAGTTCTGACGCACCTAAAGAAAACCTAAAAACACCTAAAACTAAGTCGGCTAGCGCCGACGGCATACATCCGACTATTCTTCAACCGCTCGCGAATATAGTTAGCCTTGCAATCGAGAATCTTTTTGAAGCTACCTTGCTCAAAGTTATACTACCGGATGATTTGGAACGAGCGGCGGTAATAGCCGTATATAAAAAGGGTCCCATTTCGGATGTACGCAACTACAGGTCAGTAAGCCTGACAAGCATTCTTTGCAATTGCTCGGAAAAAAATCATTCGGCACCAGGTATGTAAACATTTGGTAGCCAATTCCTCACTATCCGATGCCCAGCACGGATTCTGGGAAGGAAGATCCTACGTAACCAGTCTTCTAAGCTTTCTTGACGAAGTGACATTACGGCTCCATGAAGGTATAGTAGTCGAAGTATGATCTCTTGATTTTCAAAAGGTCTTTGACTCAGTGAAACATAGGTACCTTCTGCACAAACTAAGGATGTGTGGCGTCACAGGTAACCTACATCGATGGTTAGACAACTTCTTATCTAATCGAACTAACTATGTAAGAATTGCACGGGTGTGCTCGTAGGAATCAGTGATACTCAGTGAAGTGCCTCAAGACTCGGTCCATTACTCTTTCTCATTTTTGTAAACGACCTAGCAGCCTGCTTGAGTTTACGTTGCTTTCTGTTTGCTGATGATGTTAGGATCCTAGAAACTGATAGTAGGGATACACTTATCTCTGATTTAGACAAAGTAATCGAGTAGACAAACATAGGACCTGCCACTAAACTTGGAAAAAAGCTGCGTTCTGACAATTGATTGAGCGACAACCCAACTAGAAGCCGGCGAATGAACTATCAGAATAGCTGCTGCTCAGAAAGTGAAGGATCTGGGTAATACGATAAAAGGAGATTTTAAGTGTGCTACTCAATGTGCCGAAGCTGCAAACAAGGTTCGAAGAGAATTGTTCTGACGTCGCTCAGCGTTATCATGCCGAAAATCTTCAAACTTCATTCCCTTATACTAAGTAGTCGTGCGGACTCACTTGGAATACTGCGTTTAATCCTGGGCAGTGTACTTAAAGAAAGATAGCATGTCTGGATAGGTTTTAGCGCCTGGCGCCTGAAACAAGCTCCCAGATTGCATAGTAAGCCTGCAAAATCTGTTTAAAAACGAATTAGACGTTAAATGGTCTATCATATGTCCGCATATTGCCTAATAAAAGACTTTTAAAAAAACGTATTTTTACATATTTATCATATCGCTATAGGCCTGGGCAACCTGACAGCAACTTAGCCAACATGCAGTCTATGACTGTGTTTCACTTTGCCTTGACTAGGCTAGTGATTTCATACACAATACATTGTTCACGCATATTATTGCATTGTTTCCTGAATAGCTGACCTCTCAACGTCCTGGTGAAGAGAAACCCTATCTTACTTTCCAGATATTCGGAAACAAAAAAGTGTGAAAAGTACGAACTCTATACTCGATATTAAAGTGCCGGATGCTCAACCGCATACCGTCGAAGGAAATCTGGGCGCGTGATTGGCTTTTAGCCACCTTCAACCCTGTGCAACTTGAGCTTGTTTCCACGCCGCTAAATTTTTCAAAATTCATTAAATTTCTGATTCATCGATTACATTTACAAAAGTATTCAAAATTCTTGTTTTTGCCTTTACCCTAGCTACAACAAGAAGCTTTCCGAAGTTATAGAGTGTGACGTGTGCCTGCGTTGGCCACATCCCAAATGCTCTGGACTGTCGTCAGCACAATTTAAGGTTTATGCGGCCATCGATGACTTACATGGCTATGCGCTGACTGCATTAAGTCCGTGGAAACTTTGGTTGAGGAGCGTAAGCGTCTTGAGGAACGTAAGCGTTCTCCTCCACGTCCGTCTCTGAAACGCGAAACGTTTGCCGAATTATCTGGGTCGGTTGTCCAGTCTACCTCCAGCCAGCATACCACTCCATTGAGATCACAGAAGGCGAAACCATCGCCATCCTTCTGTCTTCCAAAGGCTCCATCGAAAAAAGTTAAAGATAATCGGGGTGTTCACACTAGCCTGAATAAGGATGTTCGTGCTCTAGCTCGGCAAGTCCACAATTAAGGAAAAGTGGTTGCTGAGCTGCAAGCCAGAAACCAAGTTAGCTCAACACGGGCTAAAAATTTCCTAATTTTAACGAAGGTTCAGCCTTTTATCCGTGAATCAAAGACTCGTAAGGAAAGCGGTCGAAAAAAGGTTATCAACCTACTCCGTGCTTCGGGCGTGAGACCGACTACTCCGCTGAAACGAGTTCACAGTTTCGGGAAATGAAGGGGTGCCCAAATGACGCATCTACCAGATCGCAGCGGCCAATTGTATTCGAATTCACAAAGCAATGTGATCGCGACTACTTCCTTTCGAAAGCAGAGAAAATTAGTTGCGTCGAGGGAAAATGCATCGTGCAACCTGACACTCCGGCACACATGAAAACGTTTAGCCCAATTAGAGCTAGAAAGTCAAAGTTAGCTGTAAATCCTAGCTCAACATATTCGCTTCCGAGGCGAAACTCAGAAAATGACAACAGTGTGGCGATGACGCTAACGAAGGAGAATTATATTAGAACACTGAAGAGCGCTACTGTCGTGCTACGTCCTTTAGAGGATGAATCGTGGATGAGTTGTAGTGACTCAGACCATGAAGATGAAACTAGATGCCAGGAGTTGTCGTCTGTTTCAAAAACGAATGCTGTATCTCTTGATGAAATTTAGCTTTCAAAAAACGCGAAGCAGCCTCGAACATTACGCCCGAGGACAAAGAGCTCCTCGATAGCCCTAACACCGGGAGTCTGGCCCCATATGATAGTGCTCTTCTGTTCTATTCAAACGCTTGTAACATTATAAATAAATGGGCTGAACTCCACTGTAGAGTTAACGACACCCACTACAAAATTGTGGGTGTCACGGAATTATGGTGGTCTCATGATGACCACATACTAGCTTCAATCGCGGATAGGAATAGTGACGTAAGAAGCGATCGACCTCTGGGTAAGCTAGCAGGAGGGGCGTTGTTCCTTATTGATAACGCTATTTCGTTCGAAAAAAGTATTTCTCTTTCTACAAGGAATGTGCAGATAATATATGCCTTGCTCGTGCATGGATGCACGCGTATAGTTGTAAGCTGCGTCTACCGTTGTCCGAGCACTAGTTTGGAAGAAGATGTTCTTTTGCAAATTGAGATCTCGTCTCTTTTAGCCGTAGCAGCACGTGTTGCAATCTTCGGCGATTTTAATCTACCCGAAATATTCTGCGAGTACCGAACCTCACATGCACCAGGGATCGCGAACGATTTTATGGACTGGGTACAATCCCATGCACTTCACCAACACGTAAACGAACCAACTAGATTACGAGAGGGTCAGTCTCCGTCTATTCTTGACCTAGTTATTTCAACTTCTGAAAGCGGTATACAAAATTTGGTCTTACTGCCACCACTAAGAAAGAGCGACCACGTAGTGTTACCCCGTGAGTTACTTCTGTCATTTGGTAAACCCTCACTTAAAATGTATCGAGGCTTCCATAGGATCGACCCTGCTTCCCTATTACATGCAGCAGCGCTACTTCCATGACAAAACATTGAATGTGTGGATGGGATGTGGAAGAAGATCAAGAAAAACATCCTTCAACTTCAGGATCGATTTGCTCCTCTCTTACCCGTTCGCAAAAAAGGTACACCTCAATGGTGGTCAGCCTCAGTTTTGGGTATCGTACGTCACCGCGACGCAAAATGGAGGCATTATAAGCTTACACCCTCATGTATGACTTAGGCCTGTTACAAAGAAGCAAAGATTTCTTTCGAAATAAGACTTGCTAAAGAGGCCCATACTCATCCGAAACGTTACTACAGCTACGTTCAATCTAAAGGGTCAACACGAAAAGCTATAGGTACCTTCAGATGGGACGGTGGCTCAGCCGTCATTGCAAGCACTGAAAAGTCTCAATTGTTTTTCTCGCATTTTCAAGGCGTACAACGCCGAGATTATACCTCGAACGCCTCTGCGCCATCACTTCAATGTGTACTCGCTGATAGCCACCTCTGCACTGACCTTACATTCGAGGTACACAATGTCGAGACTATATTGGCCAGCCTAGCTCACAACAAGTCGGCAGGGCCCGATAGCATCCATCCACAAATGATCAGCGCCTATATTGGCTGTGCCGATCACAGAACTTTTCACATCATCGCTCAGTCAGGGTACCCTTCTTTGGAATGGAGAACAGCCGTTGTAGTGCCTATCCATAAGGGAGAAGCTTCCTCGGCGGTTAAAAATTACCGCCTGGTTAGCCTCACTAGTGTACTATGTAAGGTTATGGAAAGATTGATCCGTGATAAAATATGTGGATATCTAACCAAACACTCTCTTTTGAATGGCTTACAACACGGCTTCCTAAAATGTAAGTCATGTCTGACAAATTTGTTGAGCTTTCTAAACGAGGTTCCTAAGAGGATGGATGATGGTATAGCTGTAGGAGTCTTCTATCTAGACTTTAGTAAGGCTTTTGATTCAGTCAACCATAGGCTCTTGCTTCCCAAACTCTCAGCCATAGGAGTATCAGGGAACCTTCTGGGCTGGATTCGAGCATTCCTTAGCGACCGTTACTTTACTGTCAGGGTAGATGATACTTACTCCGCAAGTGCGCATGTAATGAGTGGGGTTCTCCTTTCAACACTAGTTCTTTTCTTACTTAAAAGGAGACAACTTAGGAGGGATCTTATAGATACCTTTAAGGTTGTCAAAGGATTAAGTTGTCTCGAATTCGATGACTTCTTTTGGTTCTCTCCTTTAGTTGGTACACGAGGGCACAGTCTTAAGCTAAGTAAACAGCACACCAGGCTCGAATCCGGAGCGCAATTCTTCATCAGCCGTATAGTGAACGCGTGGAACTCACTTCACGCAGAACTAATCATGGCAACTTCAGTAATTGCGTTCAAACATGGGCTGGACGAACGGTGGCAGGTGCTCTTCCCGGAGCATTACGCTTAAGACTAAATCCCTCAATATTTATGGTCAAAAAACACGAAGATATTCGATAAACATTTCGAAACACAAATAAGAGTTTCTTTTTTATTTTTTCGTATTTGTGGAAATAAACTGCTGCCCATCGTCTTTCAATTCGATTGGACATGCAACATGCAATAACTCTCTCATCATCGATCTACCCGTAAACGAGATCGTTTATGGCGGCAATATAAGCTATCTCTCACTTCCGCTCGGAACGCTTGTGTTAAAATACAGCGTTTGCTCAAACAGGAGTTTGAGTTATCCTTAGCTAGGGATGCTAAATCCAATCCCAAAATATTTTATTGCTACGCTCAATCGAAAGGAAAAACCAGGGAAACATTGGAGATTTAAATCTGGAGGACGGAAAATTAGCCGATACCGACCTGTCTAATGCGACTGCCTTCTCTAGATTTTCAGTGGCGTTCAGAGATGTGATAATTTCTCAATTGCTCCGTCTAGCTCGTTTAATCTACTACCTGGCGCTCCTGCACTAGATGAGTTGTCCTTCATAGAATCCGAGGTGTATGAAGCACTTATCCATGTTCGCGTCAACAAAGCTGAGGGACCAGACGGTATCCACTCGATTATGCTAAAGAATCTTGCCCCAGTGCTTACAGAACCCTTATGCAAGCTCTTCAATTCATGCTTGAACATGGGAGTGGTTCCTAGTGAGTGGAAAGAAGCTATACTCGTGCCAATACACAAGGGTGGTTGCAGCTCAACTGTTGGTGACTATAGACCTGTTAGTCTGACTAGCATCGTCTCGAAAGTAATGGAAAAACTGCTGCGTGACAAAATCTGTCAGCATCTTTGTCGGCATTCTCTACTGAGTGTAACTCAGCATGGATTTCTTAAGGGTAGATCCTGCCTGACAAACCTTCTTAGTTTTCTCAATACTGCCACGAAAAGGATGGATGAAGGGAAGCCTGTCGAAGCCCTCTACATAGACTTCAGCAAGGCTTTTGATTCCGTAAACCACCGCCTTCTAGAGATTAAGCTAGCAGCAAAAGGCATTCGGGGTAGTCTACTTGCTTGGATAAAGGCCTTCCTAACGGGTAGGACATTCCGAGTTAGGGTAGGATCTACGCTGTCTAATGAAACCGACGTAATCAGTGGTGTACCCCAAGGTTCGGTACTTGGTCCTCTTCTATTCCTGATTTTCATCGATGACTTGTCCTCTGCATTGAAGTGCCCATGCTTCATTTTTGCGGATGATGTGAAATTCATCGGATCAACGGACGATGATACCTTGATGCACGACCTTGAACGGGTCATAAACTGGTCACACAAGTGGGACCTCCCACTTGACCTTAATAAGAGCCAACTCTTGTCAGCACTGGTTGATAAGATTTCAGTTCAGGTGTCGGGCAATTCTCTCACTGTTAGCGCCACACAGCGTGTTAAGGATTGAGGAGTTCTAGTTAGGACTGACTTCAAATTGGAGGACCAATGCGCCGCTGCAGCCCAACGTGCTCGCAAAGTTCTCTTTCGGCTGAGATCCGTGTTATCCAGCAGAAGACCCGAGGTATTCCTGCCCCTTTACAAGGCATTAGTTAGGCCGCACTTAGAATATTGTGTCCAGGCATGGTGCCCTTACTACAAGAAGGATATCGTTCGACTTGAAAGCGTACAGCGTCTCGCAACTCGCATGATTGAGGGTCAGCGAGGGAAACCTTACGCTGCACGCCTGAAGTCCCTAGATCTTTTTTCACTTACGCGCCGTCGTTTGAGAGGTGACTTAATTGAAACCTTTAAGATCTTGAAGGGGTTAAGTGGCGTTATCATGACCGACTTCTTTGCCTTAAGTCCTGAGCTGGGCACCCGGGGCCATTCACTCAAACTTGCTAAGGAGCGATGTAGACTAGACTCCAGGAAAAACTTTTTCAGCCTTAGGGTGGTAAATTTCTGGAACCGGCTTTCAGAAGAACTTATATCCTGCAGTTCTGTCGCAAGTTTTAAGCAGGGTTTGGACCGCATCTGGGGTAAGCTTTTTCTGAATTCTTCCCCTAATATCTATGCAAGATTAGGTAGTTCACCCTTCTCAGCGCTATCTGGTAAATAAAGTAAATACTATAGATGCTTTTTAATACAACTCTTCTTTAGCTGACCTCTCACCGTACAGGTGAAGAGAAATTTATTTTTATTTTTCCAGCATCATTCATAATGAGGTGCTTCCTAA
>JACCGJ010020502.1:0-16638 GCA_013407085.1 Atriophallophorus winterbourni
CGACACTGTAGATCCTACCCTAACGGAAAAAAATGTTTAAAAATCCCGCTCGCTTCGGTCACTTGCACTGTACTATTTTCTTTTGCTGTTGAAATTTTGATAAATTGATCATGTATTGCATGCCTTGGATGTCGAAGAATATATATATTATTATTATTAGAATGTCCTACCTGTTATGGAGGCCTTTATCCAAGCAAGTAGACCATCCCGTATGTCTTTTGCTGCTAGCTTCATATCTAGAAGGCGGTGGTTTACGGAATCGAAAGCCTTGCTGAATTCTAGGTAGAGGGCTTCGACAGGCTTCCCTTCATCCATCCTTTTAGTGTCGGTATTTAGAAAATTAAGAAGCTTAGTCAGTCAGGATCTACCCTTAGGAAATCCATGCTGAGTTACACTGAGTAGAGAATACCGACAAAGATGCTGATAGATTTTGCCACGCAGTAGTTTTTTAAATACTTTCGAAACTATGTTGGTCAGGTTGACAGATCTATAGTTACCAAGAGTTGACCTGCAACCACCCTTGTGTATTTGTACGATTATCGCTTCTTTCTACTCACTAAGAACCACTCTCATGTTCAAGCATGAATTGAAGAGCTTGCATAGAGGTTCTGTAAGCACTGGGGCAAGATTATTTAGCACAATCGAGTGGATACCATCTGGTCCCTCAGCGTTGTTGACGTTAACATGGATAAGTGCTTCATAAACCTATGATTTCATGGAGGAAAAATCATCTAGTGTAGGAGCACCAGGTATTAGATTAAACGAGCTAGACGGAGCATTTAAAAATTATGACGTCTGTGAACGCCACTGAAGAACCTGGAGAAGGCAGTCGCCTTATAAAGGTACTTTTCCAATACCTTGTTGAGAGTGGATGGAGTACATTCATTACGAAACCTCGTAAAATCACTCACATGCTGATGCAGCGCATGATTAGGATTGTTTGGTGACGAAACCTACAGGGACGTCCCAATTTATGTTTGGAAGGTTGAAATCACCTCAGATGAGTACGCTGGGAGCTGATTGAAACAACCTGTCGAGGGTCTCAATCAGCTGTGTAATCTCCTGCTGGGCTGCACTGGGTGTGACGTAGACACAAGAAATTGCGAGGGCTGACTTGTAGCAAGTCAGGATACTAGTAACAACTTGGACGTTTTCACTGGTTAGGGATATACCCGTTCCCGTATTGTTCAAGCCGTACTCTAGGAGGAGTGCAACGCCACCGGCTCACCTATTGCCAGGTCTATCGCATCTAATGACGAGATACTGCTCGCTGATATTTATCTGCACATCATCAATCGCTGACATCCAGGTCTCAGAATGCGCTATATCCCTTGGGTGCAACTCAGCCACACGAAGAGAGAGGTCAGCCACTTATTCCTTATGCTGCACACATTAACGTACAGCACCTAAGCGCTGGTTTTGCGTGCTTCTGAAACTGATTCTGCACTCGAGGATGGTGCACGTTTCTTGGAATGCTACTTAAAGCAGGAGTATCCGGTTCAACATCCTCTTGCATGGATTTTACAAAACGTTGTCTGAGGATTGACGCCGCATCCATCAAAAAGCAACAACTGGGTACATCTGTTTGGCTTCCATCTTCATTTGCGATAAGCTCATCAGCGTCGTCTAATCCGGACACCAAGACTGGTGGCAATGTGCTGCTTGGTATGATCGTCACGGATTCACTAGCGCTTCGATTTGCATCAGGCTTACGAAAAGCAGATGTCTTAACATTAAGTTTCTCCTATTTGAAGCGGGCGAGTTTTGTCTAATTCGAAAGGGATGGCTGTCCGGCTTTACCTAAAGCTTGTCTAGAGTTGTTTTGGCGATGTATTTAGCCCTTTACTGTAAGCTATTTCGATCCGCCTGGTATTTGAATTCTACCAGGATTGGCCTGGGGCTTTCATCCATCTTCCATCTCCCTACACGGAGAACACGCACAGTGAGAGTAAAAGGCCTCAGACCTACCATTCGGATAAGATCGCTGATATATCTGCGATGAAAATCTCTTCGACTTTTTTATTCAATAATGAAAGGCTCCGCTCGGTTGAAAAGTAGTACATTTCGGGTTCTCGTTTTTGAAAAAAAAGAATTGCCGTGCAGTTACTTAAATTGCTTTCGCAAACCGTGTTATTCCGGGATAATTTGATCCAGTTTGGGTGAGCCAGCAACATTTCCATGTTGCTTTCTTTGTGTAGTGTCTTTACTGTTCTTGATTCGCTTTTTCATAGTTCCGACTACGTTGAGCACCTTCGGAGAGGAAGCTTGCTTTGGCGGACGAGGGAACTGGCTAACTATGTCTACATTCTCTGGAGATACAATATTTTCAATCTTCTTGTTTGCACGCTTTTTTGAAGATCTGGCTCCATTTACCAACTTAATAGAGGTAGCTTGCTTAGAAGGATGTTGTAACTGGCTAGATTTGTAAGCTACCCTCTTGCCTGCTGTTGTCTCAGAACTTATATTCACCCTCACAACAGATGGATACGTTTGGGCGGGAATAAAATCCAACGAATTTACTGACGTCACAGTATTCTTTGGATTTTGGCAAGCGGCGTCAGTTGCAGCCTTATGACAGCCGATACAATATCACTGCAATCAGCGGTGTTTTGCATAAATCCCCTAGTGTGATTTGTGTATACCTGAGCAGCTAGGGTAAGCTTAACTCTTGTACGCTGTGCACTTAATTCCCACCATTTTGCCACATTTGCCTTTGAGGCAAATTTTTTTGTATTCATATCAATCGGTTAAACATATGAGTAATTAAAGATCACTAGAAAAATACAGGCTGAATTTATGACTAGCATAATGAATCAGCAAAAATATCAATAATATAGTAAAAAATTATTTCATTTTACAGCAAACTCAACGAATAGCGAAAATTCGTAATGATATTTTATCGGAGCGTGAAAAATACAACCAAGTTGAACGTAACGGATTTACCGGAGGAACTCGTCTTCATATTGACCGAGAAGAATACGGCCTGTCAGAAACAATCAAATCGTTTCCTTCGAAGTTCTAAGGGGTAGAGTTTCAGTAAGCTCCTTCTATCCTCTTACGCGAGTTGGCGCATTCCATGAACCATCATAATACCCCTCGTTTGAACTCTCTCCAAGGAGTCGCATTTCCTTTCAGACTAAGGAAATGCAACAGATATCCCATATTCTAACATTGGACAAAAAACGCAGAGATAAGTATCTGGGACATTCGCGGGGGTAATGGTTGCAAATAAACGTCGAATCGCCCAGAGCATCCTGGTAGCACAGCCTATTCTCAAACGACTGTGTTGTCCTCATTTAAAGGCAGTGACTAGCGATGTATCCTGTTTAGACATCAACTGCTTGTTGCATTTGATTGTAGCCACTGCGGGAACTGACAGAGGCCCACAGTTTTAGATAATCCCCGTCTGGATTGTCATTAATGAAAATGTGAAATAAAATCGGGCCAAGAAAAAATCCCTGCGGCACTCCGGAGCAAGCTAACATCTCGTAAGACGAACCTTCAATCACCTCTACACAAATTGACCGCCCTAAAATGAATGCCTCGATCCACTTAAGTAGACAACCTTGAATACTCAAACCCTCCAGCTTGACGAGCAATCGGTAGTGGGGCACGCGATCAAACGTCTTACTGAAGTCGAGAAACATTTCATTACCCGCTTGACCAGAATCAGTCAAAGCACACCGAATTTCTCGCGCAAGGAGCAGATTACTTACACATGAGCGATTTCAGGTGAATCCATGTTGTTGTGGACACCAACGCCCACACCCCAAAAGAAAGTGCTGTATATTCCTCTTGATCAATTTCTCTAAAGCATTTCCCGATCACAGAAGTTAGTATGACCTGCCTTTAATTATCAGGAGAACTAGGGTATCTTAAACATAGGTTTAATAATACTATTTTTCATTCTTGTGGCAAAACTGCCAATGATGTAATGACCAGCGGATCGCACAACACGCCTGATAGTGCTCGTAAAACAAACAGATGAATACCGTTTGGTCCTGGCGCGGATTGTGTCAAAATGTTCCAGCAGGAGTCTAACCGTCTCTATATCTAAATCAAGATGAGACAGGATTTCACTGTTCCTAGAGACAGAAGGGGGATCATTGTCTTTGAGACAGTACACGGAGGCATATCGCTTAACCATGGCTTCAGCTTTCAAACCATCCTCAATAATGTCTACCCCATTCGTATCCATCAAATATGGGATATATGACGATGCCCTTGTGCGGCGACGAATGTATGCGAATAGTCGTTTTGGTGCACCAGTAGACTTTTAAACCAATTGCTGCTCGTACCACATACGTTTTCTGCGTTTCAATGCAGTGCATATATTTCTAGCTAAACGATAATTGTCATAGTTGGTGGCGTTTTTCCGGCTTACGAATATCGATCAAAGTTTTTGACGTTGCCGCAAAAGTTTCCAAAGCTCCTTGTCAAAACTAGGTGACCTTTTGCTTTACGACGACGTGTGGACAACGGAACAGCAACATCAATAACCGCCTAGATATTATTCCGGATCAACTGTTAGCAATCTTCAACATCAGCTGATTGATCGAAAGACCAATGAGATGAGAGAGATGAAGCAACATCCCGTAATCAACCCGCGTCTGCATGCTAAAAATTCCTTCCGAGAATAGTATCCGGTACCCAGCCAGTGTTGCGTTTCCAAATAAAATATAAGGTCACTACAGCCTAAAGAGCTTTATTTCGAAGCTGAGTAATATTGGACCGCGTTGGCGTGAATACCGAGTCCAAAATGTACCTACACTGGTCAGATGGGCCACATGCTGCATGAGGCGCACATCAACCACAGTGTCTAATAAGTCCTGCTTGAATGACCCAGAACCTTTCTCTAGCGAAGTCCAATTAATACTAGGAGCATTGAAATCGCCAATAATCAAGCAGTTTGGGGATCTACGACTCTGGCTTATCTGTGATATCTGTGTATCTGTCTGAGTATTGGGAAAACAATAAACGACTTATTGTGGCAAATTAAAGATGAAGTCCTTATACCGGCAATATAAAAACTCTCAACCGTACCGGCAGTCTGCTGGAAACGAGGCTAACACTGCGGCCCGAAAATATGTTGTTGGAAATATAAAGAAAGCACCACCGATTTAAGCGTAGTTTGATCGAGTGAAAGGAGATATATCCAGGTAGGGCCAGCTCGGGATCCTCCTCCTCAGGTGAGATCCAAGTTTACGTCACCGCAATGATCGGTGGAGGGTCCTGTCTAACCCGCTTACAGATTTTATCCAGTTTGTTTCTGAAGCTCCTTGTATTAAAATATATCACTTTCAGAGATACAGATCCCTCCGAATGCCGATCGTCAGAGGCTTACATCAAACTTTCAACCTCATCCTCACAACCCAAAATATCCACAATGCGCAATTTACTTTCAGTTGCAGCTCTGCGCTCACTGATCTCCGGAGTAGCTTTTCGAAGTTTCACACGATCTTCGGAGAGCGAGCACGCCGGAGTCGAAGTTCACTACCATTTAACCGATAGCCCCTCTTTAGCAATAAGGTCATTTGCTCAGCGGAGTCTAACACAATGTTTACCAACCAGGGGCGATAACCTGTTGATGGCCTGCGGCCTAGAGGAAACGCTGTGCGTACTGTTACGACCATTTTCCCTTCGTCAAAATGGGGGCAATAGCAGGGTTTAAGAAATCGCGTTCAGTTTTAACCCTATCTATCGACAAAGCACCTGTTTGAGTATTGTGACTGATGATGCAGAATTTTCTACTCTCATCAGTGGTGAAGCTCTAGTCTTTGTTCTTGATTGCTTTATTTATTTGTGTTAGTTCCTGAACCTCTATGGGATTATGAATGTTCGTTGCACCGGCAAAGCTAACTCCATTTGTTGAACCGAGTACGGGCGAGAAAGCAACTTTCTCAAAAGTGCATACATATTCAAATTGCACGCAAACTTGTTGTACACAAGTTGGGTGGTGATTATCCTCCTTTAAGGGTGAGCCACTATTAACAATCCCCCATCAACTCCTATAGAGGTCTTAGCAGAAGCCATGTCATGTTGATGCTGAGTACCAATGAGCTTAAAACCATTCGGTGGAAGGCATATCTTACATATCGTGCGAAGGATATCGCTTGAATTTTTCTGAAGCCAATGATAAATCTTTGGCCTCATTACACCACATGAAACATCAAATATGCATCCACATCACCAATAGGTGAGGAGAGACATTGGTGCGTTCCAAAGACAACATGAAGATCATACAAACTATTCAAATATGGATAAAAATCAGGAAATAAAGATGGCCACATATAGTCGAGGCTCTTCTTGAAATCCCCTAAGAAGTAGAACAAATGCCTTCTTTAGGAAGACGATTCCAGTAATTTACTACCCTTTCATTAAAGAAGTACTTAAGAACATTTGACCTGACAAGTCGCTTGACTAGTTTTAATGGGTGGCCTCTAGTAACCACACTTTGCGCGATCGCACACATTTCACTTGGATGAATAGCACTTAAATCTGTCATGATTTTGAAGGTTCCAATCAGGTCCCCACGTAGCCGCCTTTTCTTCAATGAGAAGAGATCTAGACTCAGCAATCGTTTCACATACCTCATTTCCCTAGAGGAATACGAGTAGGTAAGCGTTGAACACATTCAAGCTTGGCAATATTTTCTTCCAAATAAGGTGACAATACTTGAACGCAATACTCCAGATGTGGTCTCGCGACCAATTTGTATAATGGCATGAAAACCTCTGGGGCCCTGCAGGATAAAACTGATCGAAGGCGAAAAAATCACTCCTAGCGCGTTGTGCAGCAGCTACACATTGATCAGCCCATTTATAGTTTGCTGAAACCTCTATACCTATGTTACGAACTTTTGGCACTCCATTTATCTCAAGCATACCATCTGGTCTAGCAACCGCCCGGTTCTTAATGACCTTAAACAAGAGATAGCTTTTAGTGAAGTTAACTGGCAGATCCCATATAGCAGACAACTCGATGACCTTTCGATATCCTAAAAAAGATCAATTTTGCCGGTAGTGCAAGCATCGATAAATATTTCGCCGGTAAGTCTGATAGTCTAGCCAAAAACAAGCTCAGTGGGACAACAACCAACGTGACCTTTGATTGTATTACGAATGCCGAGAAGTATGACAGTTAATCGTTGAAACCATTGTGTGTTAGAAGAGGCAGTGATAGCAGCTTTTAACTGACGGTGAAAACGTTCTACCATACAATTACCAGCAGTATGATGAGCCGTTGTACAAAGATTGGAACAATAAAGGATTCGATAGGGGTCCCAAAAATGTGCGGAAGTAAGCTGTGAACATCGATCAGTGGTAACAGTTGAGGGAACTTCGAAAATAGAAATCCATAAATCGATGAAAGCACATGCGACAGTCTCCGAAGAAATATCGTGTATGCGTGTTACTTCTGGTCAGTGAGTATAACGATCAACACAAGTAAACAGATAAGAAAATTGTTGCGAATTGGTAATGGACCAACTATATCAACATGAACATGTTGAAAACGAGAATTCAGAAGATAGAGTTTGCCATGGCAGGTTTTTGTATTATAATGTATCTTGCTCATTTGGCAAGCAATGTAATTTTTAGCCCAGAAACGAATGTCAGAAAGGATATTAGACCAAATAAAACGTGCAGTGATGAGTTTTACTGTAGAGAGTATGCTGGGGCGAGATAAACCATGTAAATAGTCGAAAACTTTCCGCCGATATAATTGAGGAACGAAGGGCCTCGGAATACCGACGGAATTGTCACGGTAAATATATTGATCACAGTTAGGCAATTGCAAATGGACAATATTGTATGATGGGTTAGACTTGAGAGCGTTGAATTTAAGGTCGGTCTCTTGATGTTGGGCTATCTGGAGAAAACCTATAGCAGCGTTCAAGAGTTTATGGATCGCGACGGGATAACGCATCAGCTAACACGTTGCTGCAGCCGTCCATATGACGGATGTCCGTTGTGAACTGAGAGATAAAATAAAGGTGACGCAAATCTCACGGGGAATGCCGATCTGATGGTGCTTGTAGAAAATAAATGAGCAGATTATGGTCAATATAAATCGTAAACACACGCATTCTAAGTAACGTTTCTCTGGTATAAAATCATCATGGTTAAAAACTACATAATTTTATTTTGTTTGCATTCTTCACATGTCAAGGTTTTCTTCAATGAGAACCCCGCTGGTTAGGAAACATTTTTGCTCAATGCTCGAACCCTCTTATTATATGCATTGATAAACTTTATGTGCAATCAATTAGATTTGAAGTCGTCGATTCATTTTATAGTTAACAAGAATAAACTTTATGCAATATCAAATTCGATTTATTCTGGTTCATTCATTTTATTGAATATGTGGTGATAAACGGTAAACGTTATCTCCAATGGTTTTAACTTCTACCGTGATAGACTATCTTCTAGGAGCAAATATTATTCCTCTAACTTGATTGGTTGTTTTACACAACGTGAGTAGTTATATCCACTGTTGCATAATTCTCAGCGGGTGGATTTTCATCTAAAACAATTACGATAATTTTAAAAGTGCAACATTCAAACACGTAAAACAATGTCGAATAGTCAATGTTCCGTGTCTCAATCCTCCATTTTGTCCTAAACAATCGAAAATCATCGATTCATTTTATTTATACATATATAAACATTTTGCCTGTGTTTTCACTTTGTGACTATTGTAAACCTAATTCGATTTGTAAGAAATCACATCGCAAAGATTTGTTTAATTTAATATCGACAACCCTGTTAGGTTGTAACAATTACCTTATTAGTTTGTAAGAATAACATCAGCTCTTCTGTGGCATACCACCGAAAGAAATCTGTATGCTCGATTGGCGACTTAGCCACAATGCGTTCTGTGCAAAATGAACTTAACTGATAATCTGATGCAAATTTAACCAATGCATCCTGGCATCAAATGCATGAACTCCCTTGAGACACAAAGACTATACCGTGAGGTAAAAGACATTTAGTTTTATTGTGATACCATTCAGACGTTCAAATTTGTTAGCACAAAAAGTTATCATACATTTTTGCCTCGTTCGAGATGCCACTCTAATCAGTTCGAAGAAATATAGTACCGATCAAAAGAAACCATTTTCTTTTTTGACAAAAGTTGCTCACCATTTCACTAGATAGCAGACGTGTGAACTTTCCATCCTGAAAACAAATTTTCGCTTAACAAAATGAGCACAATAAACATGAGTTAAAACCAAAGGCTCAAATGATTTTCCACGTAAATACGTCAAATAATGTTGTTACTTTTTTACTACACTTCAAGCCTGAGAGTGATGTATCTAATTAACTCTCAAACTGATCAATAATCTATTGTCCAACCAAAGCTTTGGGACGCAAAATTATAAATCCGCATTCCATGGGTGATGAACTAAGACTGATTAATGAATTTTGCTAAAAATTGCGCTTCCACGCACACTGTTTGAAAAATTCTGACCAGCAGTTCGAAAGTTTTGAATAGCATCATGTGCCAATAAATAATATATCTGCTTATATGCTTAGTTTAATTGAATCGCTGGAAAAAAAGTTTCAGTTACGGTCTATAGTAAATACGGTAATTGAGGGCGAGATATCGTGTTCTGAACGATGCTCACCGAATGCAGATTGTCGCTAATTATCGCGATTGCTCAAATTATCAAATCGAAATTTTTATTTGGCAAAGGTTCATTTTCTGGAAAAACAACAAAAGGTGAAGCCTATTATTTTAAAGCGAATCAGGCTCACAAAAATTATAATTTTAACTATGTCGTGTATGTTCCTCAATCATTATTTAATTTGCAATCCTCGAAAGTGTTCCTAGTTCATAAACTCTTCCGAAAATTTGGTTGATCTAAAGCGTTAAAGCACAGCATATTAAATAATTTTATTTATTGAAGACTTTAGCTAAGACCTCAGCGATTGCTGGAAGTATAAAAGATGGTTTAATTTACGCGAGTTGCGTCAATCAATTATATGTGGGTATCATTCTATATTTTGTATCGTTGCTTGTAATGATCATCGCACTTCAGGCCTCACAATAAACTAGCAATTTAGTTTTACATACCGCGTTTTAACATTTTGAATATGAGTAAGGTTTTTGTAACCAATATTCAAGAATGTCGGGGGTAGTGGGTATCGGTTGAAACAAAAGCATTATGGTATACAACATACGTAAATAACAATAAACTGATACTGTTCCACATAGAAATTCTCCAGACGGACACAAAATCATGAATTTCCGCGTTTATTCTCTTTTTTTTCTCTTGCAATCACTTGGCAGTTAATGCAATCTAATTTTTCTTGTATTTTACGCTGTGATATTCCAAAAACGTCTATCGGAAGACTTTGTGTTAATCAAAGGTTATAAATATAATACAAAAAAATTAGATTGCATTAACTGCCAAGTGATTGCAAGAGAAAAGAAAAAATAAACGCGGAAATTCATGATTTTGTGTCCGTGTTGAGTTACTAGAAATCGTTCTATCTATGGTATCGACAAAAAATTGCATTTTTCAGTCAATACTCCCAAGATACTCGTCATTTTTCTATATCTGCGGTCATGTTTTGAATATTTAAATAGATTTGTTTAGTGAGATTTGACAAAATGATAACGAACTATGTCAAATTCATTTTCGATTGGAACACTGTTCTATTTGTTCTACAATTACGATTCAGTTCACTATCGTAACTTCGAAAAATTGACTGAATAATTATCATAATAAAAAATAATGGAAATTGAAATAAAACGGTTTCGCATTTTAAGGCTCTCGTTTTCAATTTCATAACTGGAAAGCAATCAAATTACTAGTACAGTGGAACCTGGGTACAACGAATCGCTGGGGGAAGAGTCAAATGTTCGTTAAAAGCGAAATTCGTTGCAAGTAAAACGCATTGTCAGACGTGATTTCGCCGCCGTTTTTCCGTACACGTTTAAATAATAAAGAAGTAAAGAATGTCTTACCTTTGTGTGTTTCTGCATGCGTGTAATCCATTTGATGTATAGATGATGCCACAGCACACAGATCACAACATTAAATCCAAGTTCATGTTAATAAAAGTAAATTTATTCTAGAACGAAATAGTAAGAACATCTCGCACACACACCGACAGTCCAATCTAACGTTTCATGACGTAGCTAGCGATGCTCTTTTGTTTAAGTTTTGACTTCGCCACCGCCTCGATCTCTCTTCCGACGTCTTTTCCTTCTATCCTAAAAAATCTCATGCATAGATCAAGAGAACTCCCGGCATCTTTTACAGACGGAGCTACGACTTTTGTGTCACTGTTTTCGTCCGACAATGGCACTGCGGCTGTACCAGTCACAGAGAATTCACGTGATTTTCTTGTGCCTACATGCGAGTCAGTTAGCACACTGTAGGCTAGGCTGCCTGTGTCTCGCCAAGCTGTGTGTCAGTTCTATTCTTAGCGCACTGCAGGCCACTGTTGACAGAGCGTTGCGTGTTAAAGGCAAGACAAAGCGAGTTTGTTGTATGTATGAACTTTATAGAACAAACATAGCTGTCGGGAACGTGTACAGTGTTCGTAAAAGGCGAAATTCGTAACAAACAGATTCGTTGTACGAATGTTTTGAATAGGCTTACAAAAAAGGAATTTATTTGGGAAATCATGGTGTTTGTTCATCCCAAGAATTCGTTGAAAACGAGTTCGTTTCATGTGGGTTCCACAATATATAATTTTAAAGGGACTTTGCACTAAAATAGGATTTTGGTGTATATTATAACCAAACCGGGTCTAACCATTTTTTTATTTCTAAGAGTTCATTTCACTTTGTCAGTAGGTTACAAAAATTTATGCTTTCAAATTTTATATGCAAACTAAGCTAGTTAATGCGGCTTTAGAATTATAAGCTTACCCTGGCGTAGGATTGAATATATATAATTTTAGCTATGTGTACTAAATTTTAGAATGTCCTAATTAGAAACTGGACACATGTTTGTTAATAAACTTATCATTGAGCATTAGATTAGTTGTACATTTGCTGTAGAATTCAAATAGATTGCTGTTTTACAGTAAAAACAACAGCTTTATCAAATCAAGTGTGATAGTCAGGATTTGCATGCCCTTGAAACCATGAAAAAATGGTTAACAATTTGCGCTTGTATGCCACGAAAACTATATTACATGAAATCGAACAACAGTTTTATAAAATCAAGTGTCATAGTCAGAGCTAAGAGCGGGATCAGGCAACACTCTATGCTAATTCGCCCAATTAGTAAACATCCCAGGAAAATCAAATGGGTATCACGTTTTATGGACGGAAGTGAGATCAATTGACATATTTATATGACAACGTATGAATCTTGTCAACATACGTTGAAACTGACTAACCAGTAAATATTAAAAATGTGTCTCAAATGCCAATGGCTTCAATATACGACAACGGAATAATTAGAATTGAGCTTACTTTTAACAGTGCGTACTGTTTGTCATCAAACAAGTTTGTGTACTTGCATTCACGCTTTTTGACATTGTCTTTGCTTTTTATCTGCAGACGTAGACGATGGAATGAAAATATGAATGAATCAGACCCAATTCCTTGGTCAGGGCATTATATCACCTTCCGTCGTCATTGTTAAAATCTTGTGGCTCGAACCAGTACATACCTTCTTGTTTTTTGGATCAATCAATGCGAATATAATTTCGCTAGTTAAACGGGTTAGCAGAACAGCTACCATCTTGTTTCGTTCGAAATATGGTGTCTGGGGCGACCATAAACTGACTTCGAATATAAAGTAATGGTATACAGTGCGTGCATACTAACTGTCTAATTCTATGGTAGTACAACATAGACGATCTATGCAAGACGCTTTATATATACCGAGAATTTGTCCCATCTTGTGCATATCGTCGATAGACAGATTAGAGATTTTAGAAAGGCTTTCTGAAGCTATTTTACAGAGCATATTTTCTGTACTGCAAACGGCAACTCACGCTGGCTTTGTCATACGTAAAATGGAGAACATAAATCAGGAAGTCCATTTTCAAATAAGTCGCAATTAAGTTACAAAGACGTTTGCTAAAGTTGTATGAGAGGTTTTGATATTGACGTAACGATTTGTTCCAAAAACCAGCTATTAACAGCTCACCTTGTTGACACAGTGTAATCCATCTTTGTTGAGCTGTTGAATGAACAATCATGCTCTCAACTGCTGGAAGTATATTAATCCGTCAGTCTGGCAGATGCTGTCGATCAAACGAAAACAGCCTATTACCATGAGATCAGTAGGAGCATGTTAATTAATGTAAAACGCTGTAGAGTACGATATTATCGAGCGCTAATAATGTACATCTCTAGGTACCACAGACCACAGGAGCCAGAATCAACTGTATGTTTATCATTTGCCGTGCTATGTCGGATTGTGGAGAACACTTTTCTCTTCACGTTTCTGGTCACTAGTTTGCAAATGTATTGTTTTCAAGCACTCCCATTTACAGGATTACCATTTAAGGCTCTAAAACTACATTATCAAAGCTCCATACTGTGGCAATTCTTGTGCTTGTCAAACCTGTGTGACCAGTTAACCCACTTGAACAATCTTTATTCTTAATTTTTCAAATATAAATGATAAAGCTCTCTAATGACTTCCGACGTTCAACTACGATTTTCAGCTTCTTTTCAGATTTCAACTTTTATTATGGTTTGGAATCATACTCCATTACAATGAGCGCCGTGCTGTTGTTTCTCCTCTCATTCTCGTGCAAAATCACGGCCAATGTTTTCTCAGAATCATCCATCTCGTGGGGCTTCGAACCGGATTCCAACATCATATTCCACGCATATGTGATTGAGAAAAATAATGAAATTGTGACATACCCACCGTTGCGTGTACACCTTGGTCGGGGTAAGTTTTTTGTATGTTTAAATGTCTCCGTGTTTCAAACAACTGCGTCAGCTTTGTATGCTGTCTGGTTAATGTTGCCTCATATTTTGTGCTTCAACCTCCAACTCTTGGTGAGAGAGAGGCTATGAACGAGGACTTTCAATTCGCTCTAGTCTTCTGCTTATCTTACCAATCCATAACCATGTTTAAAAATGCTCATTTGCATGCATCTCCATCACACACACACACACCACGACCGGTTTCGTGCTGTTTGCACTCATCAGGTAGGGACAGTAATATCAAGTATCCCGCATGCACTCAAACAGTGGAGAATGGTAACAAGTTGCGTTTGTACGCCACTGTTGGTAAGGTTGGTACGACCAAACTGTTCCATCATATGAGCCCTCACTCATGTACTTGTTTGCCATTCGTTCACTGTTTCAAGCGCATGCGGATCCTGATCCTACTGTCCTTACCTGATAGTGCAAACAGCACGAAACCGGTCGTGGGGTGTTGTGATGGAGATGCAGCAAATGAGCATTTTTTTCATGGTCATGGGTTTCAAACCCAATCTACATGAGTGGAGGCTCATGTGATTGAAACAGTTGGTCGTACCAACCTCATCCCCACAGTGGCATACAAAACGCAACTTGTTTACCATAACAATGTTGTTATTTTAATTTTATTGATCTCAAGGCTGATGACACGTAAGCACTGTTCTAGAGATACTTGAGGTTGGCTTTCAGTGTCCTCTTTCAACCATGATGCAAGTGCTGTTTTGTCTGATATATTATCACTGACGATCGTTTCTTGAGGTCACTGACAGAAGAATTCCTAACAGTCTTCTACCGCATCTATTTACAAACGTATGGAGGTGTTGTTAGATGGTCACTGAGTTTAAACCCGACACTATAGATTTGTGATTAGGAACCTAAAAATGGGGAATGAACGTTTGCTTCTGACTACCTTTCTTCACACGTGTAGTAACCAAGGATTTGTTTGACACGATTGAAATATTCATCTTTCCCCAAGCCGATGTGGATTGACAAAGCAAATTATTTGAGAGTTTCGAAATTTTGAAAGTTGAAACTTTACAGCTTCTGAGAAGGAAGCAACGAAACATTTTCACCTGAAAATTGACCTTGAATTTGAAAAACAAACACGATCACATCCATTAAACACACATCACAATTTTGGTCTGCCAGATTCAAAAAGTTTATTTAGCTTCATGTGGGAACTAAGCTCAGTCACACAATCTCTGAACTGAAGCGCAGCTAACTGAAATATGTTGGCGATATTTTGATGAAACCTTGACGGTCGATTTTTGTTTTGAACTCGGAATCTACAAAGGAGTATCAAATGACAGTATAAAAGCATGACCGAAACACCATTCATCAGGTAAGCGTATCCGTGACCTGACATTCGAACATCGTTCTGAATTTGTGCTACACCCTATTATAGCACTTAGCTCAATACTAGGTTTTCATTTGCAAATCAGAACTTATCCTTGACTTTGCGACAAATTAGGTTCAGCACAAAAGTCACGACAGCATTCGATTTTCAAGTCACGGATGCGCATAACAGGAGAGTATCAAAAACACAAGACCGGTCGTGGGCTTTCAAAAATCATATACTACCCATTTACAGATTCTGACTTTAAAACAAGAATCAAAAAGGACGTTCCACATCTTGACAAAGCATATTAACGTGCTATCAAACACGTTAGTGATTTCTAGAAACTAACATACGAGGAACGAATGTAACAGCTGAGTGACGTTACCTAGCATCAAATAAGCTTTTGGAGTGAGACGCAATTTACAAGCAAATCATCCCATATTTCATATTACCCGCGAGATTTTTTATCCGATTACCGTGATTCGTCACACACTGGCAACCACTCAGCAACATTACAAACTCCCTATTATCTATCGCCGATATTTTATCTTGTACCTGTCTGTTTCCCGTCGAATACGCTCCTCGAAAATGTTCACCGCTTCCAGTATCAGGACATTCATAGGAAAATTAAACAAGTATTGGTTGCTCAAAGATGTGACTACAACGGCGTATTAACCCATAATGTGTATTTAACTCCACTATACGTGACATGGTATAAGATTCCTGGAGATCGAAAAATTAATTTCTAGCATTTTGAAACTCACACATCACTCAAGGTCACTCAACTTCGATTAAACAAAATAATTCCGTGTATCTCCTTCCAGGAACGAAACTCTGTCAGCTACATCTTCTTCCAAGTGTATCTCACCAGGTACCGTCATTCGTTACCGCGCAAGTAATTGATGCGATCCGTGGCACCGGTGAATTGCAATTGAACGAGACGGACTTGTATCAAACGCGGTTGCAAGATGGAAAGTCGATCGAACTCGGTGTTTACCATTTGAAAGTGTTGGCAGAGGATTGTAGCAGTCCACCACAACTGACGATACCTTGGGCAATAAATGTTGTGGTCAGTTGAGATATTGAATGCATCATCTATCTATCATTTCATCTATTCAAACGTTCTACCATCGCACAATCAAGCATCGCATCTCACTATTTTTCAATCTATCTATCTATCCGTAGATCTATCTATCTATCTATCTATCTATCTATCTATCTATCTATCTATCTATCTATCTATCTATCTATCTATCTATGTATTTCTCTATATGTCTATATATCTATCTATATATCAATTTATCTATCTATCTATCTATCTATTCATCTCTCTTTCTATCCATCTATCTATCTATATATCTATCTCATCTATCTATCTATCTATCTAT
>JACCGJ010020503.1:0-13989 GCA_013407085.1 Atriophallophorus winterbourni
GTGGGATCTACTGTAAGTATTAGGCCCAAGGTATAGGGCCTGTCTGATCCCCTCATACGAGTAAATCCAAAACGTGATTATAAAGGGGTGCGTAATCCAAGACGGCTCGAAGTTCATATTCAAGTGTCTCTGATAGATGAACAGCCCGGCTATAGAGCTGGGGACATTTGAAATCCCCCATTATCAATATTTGAGCATTGTACCGCGTTGTTACATAGCGCAAAGCATTAATCAGTTTATTGTATAGGTCGAGAGTTGCTGTTGCAGAACGATAGATCACTCCAATAATGTATCGGTCTCCTGAAGTAAGAGTCAAGGAGCAGCAAATTGTGTCAGTTATATCGAGGGTCTGGTCGTTCATAACTCTACAGTGAAACGATTGCTTGACGTATGGTGCTGCTCTTCTGCCATCACCTAAACGGTCACGTCGGAATAGAGACATGCTGGGCTAAGAGAGTTCATTTTCAGACAATGAGGCATGGATCCATGTTTCCGTTATTGCAACTATGTCTGGCGCCGTTTCATTACAAATCTCGGACAATTAGATTAATTTGTTGATAAGGCTGTTTGCGTTTGTATTTTGTATGTGTAGTGATAGGGTGTAAACTGAAGTTGTCGATCCGACTTCTCTGGACTCGGACTTAACAATTAGTGATGAATCATGTGTTATGTAATAAGACGTTAAACAGTGTGATGTCGGATCCATCTGAATAGTCCGTGCCTGGGATGATAAAACATGTGAGCTTCTTATTGGTCGCCGACCGCTTGAATCAAAAATTAGGTTTCTGTTTGAATTACTCAGTCCGACTCGATTTGAGCCGGACCTACGACGTTATTTGATGTATTGATTTCTTCCATTTGGATGGAAACTCTCCAGACGGAGGAGTGTTTGACTTATGACATTGGGTTTCGGGAGGATTACGTGAGAACTGTTACAGCGACAAAATACTTGCCTCAACAGAATCCGTATAACACAGCTAATGGATATATGTGAAATTCGTGGGTTAGTGTAATTAGCATTGGAATGGTCGACTTCAGTGATCAATATGGTGGAACGTTCGTGTGAACCTCTAGGTGCTGATGCTAGTGGTAGGAACGCAATATGACATCGATTGGTCTAGCTACATTTTCCCCTCGCTCAATATATGACAATCATTGTCGGCAACCACATGTTATCTACGCTAGAGTTTGAGGAGTAATTCGAAAGATCGCATGGCTAACATTCAATTAAGTTGGGAACAATTAAAAGAGGCGTCTAATTGTGTTAATTTTCCCCGATACGAACGACGGCTGCGAATGATGTAATACTTTTTATTTGTTTTCTACTGGTACTATTTCAGTAATTCGTGGGCCTTTCAATGTATCACACAGTGTGCCACAAATCCACAGCAAACATGACATCGGCAAAGTTGCAAATTAACCAAGCCATTTCACGAAAAATATTACCTACTATAAACTCTAAACGCGAGCAACTCCAGCGAAACTTCGAGAAAACAAAAATCGAATCGATATGAATCATCAGCTGATCAAATGAGAGAGCGGCATTCCTGAAAGAGAGCGAGATGTCTTGTTCAGACTTGTGACAACAGATGCCTGCTATGTTTCTTTCTAATCATTCGGTTGCTGTGGACTTTATTTGCTGGCATCCGTAGAGTACACTGTTTGTGTGAAAGTTCGTTCATTGGTGAGTTGGATGTGCAAATCCAACTGCACAGTAAACTCACAAAATCAATGAAAGCATTCCGGTTGGTTGAGAGAGAAAATTTTCACATATTAAAGCAGTCTGATTTATATTATGACGAATATCGCACGTATCAAACTACTAGCATGATGACATATGCAGCCATTGCTTGGACGCTGCTTCTGTGTAGCACATTGTTGTCGATGCAAGGTGAGTCCAAACTCTCATGTCGTTCTAATAATGGTTTCAACTGCTATATTATACATTTCGAGTTCAAAGCAGCAACGAATGCATCTTTATTCGTTTTCCTCATTTCAGTCGGATCTGATTCATTTACGGAAAATACAAGAGCACAAAATTGGGAGTAAGAACGCGGTTTATTGAATTCTCATTGCCAGAGAATTATTTCTGTTTTGTTTGAACGCGGAGAGATTGGAAAGCAGGAATCATGGTTAGTATCCGTTTCAGAATTGTGACCATATCGAACTTTCTTTTTTGTTTGGAAGGATTTGTAGATAATTTGAAACAAAGCTGCCGTCGTGTGGGTATCGTTTTCTAATCCCAAGCTCATTGAAAACGATATGATGGATGGCGGAAAAGGAATTTACACGCTCTGATGTAATATGAATATCTGTTTCTTCGCGTAAAAAACGGTGCTAAATTATTAATTAATGAATAAACGTAATTTAAATTATTGTTGGATATTATTCTATGCCCGGGGATGAAACATGTTGGTTTTCGCTTAACAAACGTAGCCATGTTCAAAAGAATGTTAGCGCCCAAATCCTTGGTTTGGTTTTCTAGAGAAAAATGTTGCAACGTTTCGCTTATAAGCTGATTGTGATATCGTCTCTTTGTTTCCTCGATAGTATATATTTTATAAACTTCCGGAGAATGCAATAATAAGATAAATGAACTCAGAAACAGCGACTCGGTATGCAGCCAATCAAGTACAGTGAATTTCAATGACTGATCAGAAATTCAATAATTGCTAAACACTTCCTTTACATCAGTTACACGGTTAATCTTGGTAACGTAGAAGTGATTGAACGATACATTGAATGACCTCACGATGTGACGTTTGGTATAAAACAAGCGTAGCAAAATGCGAAAAACAAAGTGAATGTTGTTGCTATCTTTACAATCTGCATCCGGTTTTGTGGGGGATAAAGATTAACACGCGTGATCATTAGTATGCGTATTCAAGTATTACAGAGTCAAGTTGATCGGTCACCGGATGTCAATTACAGATGGACACGGCTAAAATAATGGAGTGATTACACAACATGTAGGAGTGTGCATCGCATGTCTATCGTAACAACCTTAGCACCATCTAAGTCATGTGCAGTTATTAGCTAGCTAAAGAATGATCAGGTGAATACAAATTGAACTTGACCGTTGTTCTTACTGGCACATTTGGTCTGACTAATTATCTGCCATAAGCGAAAGGATACCACTCAAGTACGCACCAACTGATTGGCCACAAACTCACTTTTTCATGTAAATAAAACCACGATCGGTCGAAAACATTCTCCCATATTTTGCTGCCGTTTTGTATCGTTCAAGATTTGTGTTAGAGAAGACAAACGAGAACAAGTGGAATGTGAGTCAGTGTTCAGCAATGCAAGTTACCCCAATCATGAGGACCGATTCATTTTATTTGTACACATATGTTTTTGGACTTACTTTTTGCTCTTGTGGTTAATGAAATCTTAATTGCATGCTTATCCGTATATTTTGAATCTTCAAAAATCTTGAATGATTTTCATTTTTCCAGTGTAAGTAACGATACACTAATTGAAGCTTTTGTTGATCTGCAAGCAATTATCAATGATAATGAAAGAATAGTATCGATCTCAAACAAGCTGGGCATGCATTTAACCGTTTTCACCCTTATAAATTCAATTACACTTTAAGTAAATATTAGATTTTAGTCCATTTCCTATTCAACTGTACCAACGTTTTCCCAAAATAAGACGTACAGGTGTTTCGTTACAAGTCATAGCAAAAACATATGACCCTATAGTCAATGCCAGGAGACGAATGTGGTTTATCATCTTGTTGATATTTAAATTCACCCGTCAGTGACCTGTACATTTTCTTTCTAGAAAATCGCCGTACTATCTGTTTAAATAAATGGTGTTGCTTTCTGGGCATTAATCGCGTAAATTGTAGAGCTATGGACATGTATGAAGAGGCTTGACTAAGTATATCCCAGTCCGATAAGCGAAATTTTTTGTACTCACATCATGTAGCCCACTAGTATGTCAGTGAAAACAGGTAAACGACCAGTTGTACCCGCTATCTGATGCTTCAGATAAAATTATGAGACGGTTACAAAATAGAAACCTTTTCTGAAATCCCGAAAAATGTGGTGAACTAGTGTTTAATAACATGCGTAGTGAACAACGCAATTTGGAACATCAAAATTGGATGCATACCGTCGCAGCCAATAGTTCAAATGCAGATGTAGATTTCCAAAGATTTCTTCTGAACGCATGCCACTATTAGGCTTTCATTGTCCAAATTACGTACCCTGCAACAACCAGGACAACAGTGTGGACTAGCCCGCTCTCTAGAGACACATGGTGTTGACACATTTTGCCTATCGGAAACCCGTCTTCGTGAGATTGATTCGGTATTTCAACTGAGTTATTCTATGCCTCTTGGGAGTAGGTTCTACTTGCATGTGTCTAATGATCCCGTTGTTTACTCTTCCAGGCTAGCAGGTGTCGGAATAATACTTAGCCACAAAGCGAAAACTTCCCTTCTAGACAAGATACCCGTTAATAGTCTACTGTGCGTAGAGAGATTTTTGTGATACAGCAGAAAGAACAAGCACATTCACTTGCTGTGTAATCTATTCGTGATATCGGCTTACGCAAATATGAAACCGTGGACACGGTAGGTGAAAGACCAATTCTATAACGAACATCGTTCTCTCTTGAAGAGACGATAATGTAGTGCTTGCCGGCGATTTTATTGCCCGAGTCGGATGTTTACTGCATTCTGAGCGCTTACTTGGAAGGAAGATGACCGAACAGAAAATAAAAAGAGATTGTTTTCTCTATGTGACAACTACCACCGCCTCCTCATCTACACAAATTTTCGACATCCCAAGCGCCATCTAGCTACCAGGCGCTCCCCTCACAACCTACTTGGGCGCAGCTTGCCGTTATTCGGATAAGCTAGAGGTGGCCAATAAGTGTAAAAATCTGCAGATCTTTTTGAGTACCAGTGTAGATTCTGATTAGGCTTGGGTGTTCGCAACAATCAAACATCAAGTTAAGGGTAATCCACAAAACGAAAGCGTCTCAAACAAACGCTTATCGCTGCCTGAAGTAAAAGTAAGATTTTGAGTTACTCTAGGGATCCCCTTTTAAAACATCAGCCTGTCGAAATGAATCGTCATTGGCACAACGTTCAGCAAGCACTCTGTTTCAGAATAATGCAAAGTCGCTCATCAAAAGTAACACCACTGCATCTCTGCGAAGTCCCTCATGCTACTCCAACAGCCGTTTAGAGTGGTTTAGAGTATGAGAAAGATGGGAAGAGTCTTAGACTCATAATCAAATGTTTGTCTGAGACGCGACTGGTAATTTTGGCGGAAAGAACGCCCCTTGAAGGTGAAAAGAGTGTTAGCTTTGGGTGACATGCGATGACTTTACCAATTGCTAAGTATATTTCTCCTCAATCCTAAAGGTCTGAGTAAGACCATCCTCCAGGTTGATGATTCGCAAATAAATAACCTTCAGAGGCGTTTAGAATGATGAAGAGAATATTTTAGACAGCATTTTAATCAGCACTCTCCGTCAGGCACTACCGACATTGCCCAATCTCCTATGCAGTGGTCAGTGTCGCTAGCTGCGTCCAGTGTCAAAGAAATACTGAGAGAGATCCAATCACTAAGCGATACAAGGCGCCGTTCTCGTACAAATTATATCTGGTATTTTGAAGAAAGGAGGCGAGACAGTCGCAATAGATTTACACGAAAGGTTGGTAAACGATTGGTAGGATGAAAGGGTACCTGCCTCTTCAGATTAATCCATGATAATACCAGTCCATAAAAACGAACATGGAACGAATGTTGCATCAATCGCAGAATTTAACTTATCTCAGTGATAGTCCAGAATCAGGTTGCCAAAATTATTTGCAGACTTTCCACTATTCAGGAACACACTGCTTGCGAAAAGCAAGCCGGATTTCCGCCAGTTGTTAGAACATCGACGCCTGTATCAGCGACCAACCATAGTGGTTTTTCTGGATATTGCAGCAGCCTTTGACTCAGTTGACAGGTGGGCTAATGGAACTACTCACTTTCCAAGTTTAATAGATGCTGCTGTGTTTTCGACGGCGGGATAGGTTTTCAAGTCCCACTGAACGGTTACACCCGTCTCAAGTTGAGCTACCCCAAGTCACTAAAGGGCAGTCTCGTCACTGTCTGCTGTCCTCATTGGGTGCATGGGATTAAGAATCAGAAGACATTGAAACGATTTACTAAACAACAAAGATCAGTTTTGAAAAATAGAAATTAGTACGTCCGGCCCATGATTCCAATATCTCATGACGACGTCTTGAATATTAGAGGCGTAAAAAAATCAGTTGTGATTAACAATGAGCTAAAATGGATGAAGGTTGACGTGGCTGCCCTGCAAGGGACGCCATTTGCAGACACTAGTATGCTAACAGAAAGTGATTATACAATTTTGAAAAGGAAGGGTTTCTGATGAGCGTTCACTGCCTGAGTTTGGTTTACCGTGCAAAACGGCCTACTGAAAGCTGCAAGACCAAGCATCGGCGGGAGTTAACCCATTTGAACTCTGAATCTCTAGTGCATTACTGGTACCATTAAGCTAGTCAAATTTTATGTCCCGACGCTCTCTGCGATACATGCTGAAAAAGACGCTTTTTATCATTACCTCACAACACTCTTCAAAAACGTGTCATAGATTCTATTTATTGGGGTTAGGTGATTTTATTGCAAGAGTTGATAAAGATTACGAATATTAACAAGGTTAAAATAAAATACAAATTTTAGAAATGAGCACACAGGTTGAGCCTTTTATCCGAGAATCAAAGGCTCATAAGGACAGCGATGGGAGAAAGGTTATCGACCTACTCCGTGCTTCAGGCATGAGACCGACTACTCCGCTGAAGCGAGTTCACAGGGTCGGGAAATGGAGAGGTGGCCCAAATGACGCATCTACCAGATCGCCGCGGCCAATCGTAGTCGAATTCACAAAGCAATGTGATCGCGACTACTTCCTTTCGAAAGCAGAGAAACTTAACTGCGTCGAGGGAAAATGCATCGTGCAACCTGACACCCCGGCACACCTGAAAACTTCTAGCCCAATTAGAGCTAGAAAGTCAAAGTTAGCTGTTACTCGTAGTTCACCAAATTCGCTCCAGAGTCGAAGCTTAGGAAATGACAACAGTGTGGCGATGACGCTAACACAGGAGAATTATACTCCAACATTGAAGTGCGCCACTGTCGTGCTTCGTCCTTTAGAGGATGAATCGTGGATGAGTTGTAGTGACTCAGACCACGAAGATGAAACTAGATGCCAGGAGTTGTCGTCTGCTTCAAAAACGAATGCTGTATCTCTTGATGAAATTCAGCCTTCAAAAAACGCGAAGCAGCCTCGGGCATTACGCCCGAGGACAAAGAGCTCTTAGGTAGCCCTAACACCGGGAGTCTGGCCCCACACGATAGTGCTCTTCTGTTCTATACAAACGCTTGTAGCATTAGAAATAAATGGGCTGAACTCCTCTGTAGAGTTGACGACACCCACTACAAAATTGTGGGTGTCACGGAATCATGGTTGTCTCATGATGACCACATACCAGCTTTAATCGCGGATAGGTTTAGCGCCGTAAGAAGCGATCGACCTCTGGGTAAGCTAGCAGGAGGGGCGTTGCTCCTTATTGATAACGCTATTCCCTTCGAGAAAAGTATTTCTTTTTCTACAACGAATGTGCAGATAATATCTGCCTTGCTCATGCATGGATGCACGCGCATAGTTGTAAGCTGCGTCTACCGTAGTCCGAGCACTAGTTTGGAAGAAGATGCTCTCTTGCAAATTAAGCTCTCGTCTCTTTTAGCCGTAGCACCACGTGTTGTAATCTTCGGCGATTTTAATCTACCCGAAATAAACTGGGAGTACCAAACCTCACATGCCCCAGGAGTCGCGAACGATTTTCTGGACTGGCTACACTCCCATGCACTTTACCAACACGTAAACGAACCAACTAGATTCCGCGAGGGTCAGTCTCCGTCTATTCTTGACCTAGTTATTTCAACTTCTGAAAGCGGTATACAAAATTTGGTCTTACTGCCACCACTAGGAAAGAGCGACCACGTAGTGTTAGCCTGCGAGTTACTTCTGTCATTTGGTAAACCCCCACTTAAGATGTCTCGAAGCTTCCATAGGATCGACCCTGCTTCCCTATTACAGGCAGCCGCGCTACTCCCATGGCAAAACATTGACCATGTGGATGGGATGTGGGGGCAGATCAAGAATAACATCCTTCAACTTCAGGATCGATTCGCTCCTCTCTTACCCGTTCGCAAAAAAGGTAAACCTCAATGGTGGTCAGCCTCAGTTTCCCGTAGCGTACGTCACCGCGACGCAAAATGGAGGCGTTATAAGCTTACTCCCTCATGTGGGACTTGGGCCCGTTACAAAGAAGCGCGAAACATAGCTGTTTCCAAGATACGTGCAGCAAAGATTTCTTTCGAAATGAGACTCGCTCAAGAGGCCCATACTCATCCGAAACGTTACTACAGCTACGTTCAATCTAAAGGGTCAACACGAAAAGGTGTAGGTACCTTGAGAAGGGACGATGGCTCAGCCGTCATTGCAAGCACTGAAAAGGCTCAATTGTTTTCCTCGCATTTTCAAGGAGTACAACGCCGAGATTATAACTCGAACGTCTCTGCTCCATCACTTCAATGTGTACTCGCTAATCGCCCCCTTTGCACTGACCTTACATTCGAGATACACAATGTCGAGAATATATTGGCCAGCCTAGCTTACAACAAGTCGGCAGGGCCCGATAGCATCCATCCACGAATGATCAGACTGCTAGCGCCTATATTAGCTGTGCCGATCACAGAACTTTTCACATCATCCCTCAGTCAGGGTACCCTTCCTTTGGACTGGAGAACAGCCGTTGTAGTGCCTATCCATAAGGGAGGAGCTTCTCGGCGGTCAAAAATTACCGCCCGGTTAGCCTCACTAGTGTACTATGTAAGGTTATGGAAAGATTGATCCGCGATAAAATATGTGGATATCTAACCAAACACTCTCTTTTGAATGGCGCACAACACGGCTTCCTAAAAGGTAGGTCATGTCTGACAAATTTGTTGAGCTTTCTAAACGAGGTTACTAAGAGGATGGATGATGGTATTGCTGTAGAAGTCTTCTATCTCGACTTTAGTAAGGCTTTTGATTCAGTCAACCATAGGCTCTTGCTTCTCAAACTCTCAGCCATAGGAGTATCAGGGAACCTTCTGGGCTGGATTCGAGCATTCCTTAGCGACCGTTCCTTTACTGTCAGGGTAGATGATACTTACTCCGCAAGTGCGCATGTAACGAGTGGGGTTCCCCAGGGCTCAGTCTTGGGGCCGTTGCTGTTCCTCATCTTCATTGATGATCTAGCCAACCAACTGCGCTCACCCTGTTATATGTTTGCTGACGACGTTAAAATTGTCGGTAGGTCGGATAACTCCGATCTGATAAGTGATGTGGAAGCTGTAACAGCATGGGCGGGTAAGTGGGACCTTCCCCTTAACCTAGATAAGAGTCACTTGCTCTCTACACTAGCAGGCAACATGATTGTGTCTACGCCCTCAGCTCACACGGAGTTCCGTAGGGTAAAGTCTACTAAGGACCTAGGAATCGTAGTCTCCGCAAACTTTAAGTGGGCTGACCAATGTGCTGCTGCAGCTCAAAGGGCCAGGAGGGAACTCTTTCGACTACGTTCAGCCCTCACTTGCAGAAAAGCTGAGGTGCTATTGCCCCTCTACAAGGCAATAGTAAGGCCACATTTAGAATACTGTATCCAGGCTTGGAAGCCGTATTACCAGAAGGATATAGTGCAGCTAGAAAAGGTACAGAAGCTGGCCACTCGCATGATCGAGGGGTTAGCATACACCAATTATGAAAATCGTCTATTAACACTAGGACTTTTCTCACTTAGGAGGAGGCAACTTAGGGGGGATCTTATAGAGACCTTTAAGGTTGTCAAAGGATTAAGTTGTCTCGAATTCGACGACTTCTTTCGGTTCTCTCCTTTGGTTGGTACACGAGGGCACAGTCTCAAGCTATGTAAACAGCACACCAGGCTCGAATCCAGAACGCACTTCTTTAGCATCCGTATAGTGAACGCGTGGAACTCACTTCCCGCAGAACTAATCTTGGCAACTTCAGTAATTGCGTTCAAACATGGGCTGGACGAACGGTGGCAGGAGCTCTTCCCGGAGCATTACCCTTAAGACTAAATCCCTCATTTTTATGATAAAAAAACACAAAAATATTCGAAAAATTTTTTGAAACACAAAAAAGAGTTTCTTTTTCATTTTTTCGCATTTGTGGAAATAAACTGCTGTCCATCGTCTTTCATTCGATTGGACATGCAACATGCATAACTCTCTCACCTTTCGGTGATGAGACATCTCCCATCTTCCATTCACAGTTACACACGCCTGTGTACTTACGAATCAATCCTGGTAGTGGTGGGTTTTCAAGCACACCTCCGAAAGAATCTGGGCACTCGTTCGACTTGGTCGACTATCGCCCTGTGATACTGATACTGATACTGATACAGTTCCATCTTTGTGTCAGTAACAATTTCAAACAAAACCACAGCATAAAATCTCTTGGAAACATCCTCGCTCAAAGCATTGTCATCAGCTTGATTTTATTATTGTTAGGCTCACTAATATTGGGAAAATGTTCATGACCAGATCATATCAAGGCGCAGACGGCGATAATGATTATTCACTGAGCTATGCAAAACTGAAGTTTCCCCACACAAGATTTCACCGCACCAAATTGTTTGCTAAGCCAAGGATAGACGTCGCTCACATGTGCAAACCTAATATAGCAGCGTGATTTGCGAAATCATTCACAGTCGAGTTCAACAACACAGCCCCACTCGGATCGGCTTGAGAAAACTGGGAATCGCTAAAAAACCTGCATATTATAAGTCGCACTTTAAACTTACGGCCCAAAGATGGCTCGTACGAGCAACCCGTTCGAAGCAAAAGCTTCTGAGATAACTACTGTGTTGGATGAGAAACGGTCAGCATTATTGAGGTTCAAAGGTATGTCAACACAAAAACTTTCGACTTCCATGAAATACGGTCAAGCACACTGGAAGACGGTGTGCAAATGACTATTGGTCTAAAATAAGCCTCAGTATCCAAAAATCTGCGGATACTGGAAATTCTCAAATTACGTATGATGGGTTTAATAGAGCCATTGGTCCAAACAATCTTAAAACGGTGCCAATTAAGTCTGTATCTGATAACCCGATTGTCGGCAAAACTCAACCGATGAAAAAAAGAGTAAATCACTTGTCCTCTTTCTACTCTAGATAGAATGCGGTTTCACCGCATGTACTTGAAAATGTTGAGCGGTTACCAGTCATTGAGCATCTAGATACTCCCCTACTCTTGATAAACTCAATAGGGCAATCGACCGCTTAGCGAATGTGGAGGCAGCTGTTTGATGTTTCTGAACTGTGATCTCGATCAATCGTCTTTCAATATCACTTTGTGGTCTTATTGAATTTCACAGACCGCGTCGCGTGTCTAGGAACAAGCTCGATGTAGCGAAGCATGAATATGAACAAATTCTCGAATCATACGAAGAAGAAAAAGAATGACTTTATTCGTGTTTATGAATTTTCAGCGAAATAGCATGTGCAACCCCTGATTATTCGGCGTAAAACGTGGACCTGATTTTTGTTTATCTTAAGATTATCTTGCAATTATAACGTGGACATTACCAAGTTGCGCGCTTTTCCACTGTCTTAAGCGCATACGGATCCTGATCCTACTGTCCCTATCCGATGAGTACAAACACCACGAAACCGGTCGTGGGGAGTTTTGTGTGAAGGAGATGCCTGTAAATGTATTTTCTATGTTGACATTACCTATTTTTACAATATTCTTCATGTAACTGATTCCAGACTCTTCTTGCAAAAACCGGTGCATTTAAAATCGGATTTAAAGAGTTTCTATACTTAGATACCTGTTGCGGTTGACGATATGTAGAAAGTCGAAACCAACACAACGTATAATTTTTTAATTTTTTAACACGCCCTCGATTTTACACAGTATTGCTCAAAAGTTTCATAAGTTTATTTATCTATTTAAAAAAATGGGTTTTGTTGATTTTTTTATCGGCGATGTCGCGATTGCCAATTTTTCTATGTGGAACATGTGGAAAATCCAAGACACTGGATGAAGGCGGACGGGTAGAGGTCTTTTACTTATACTTTAGTGAGGACTTCGACTCAGTGATTCACAGGTTCCTAGGGATGATGCTCGCTGCCAAAGTCTTATCTGGTAAGGTTCACGACTATATAACCAGTTTTCTTCGTGATAGATCCTTCCACGTCCGTGTAGGCGGTACTATTTCTGAATTCGCAACAGTTTCCAGTTGGGTCCCACAAGGTTCAGCATTATGCCCAATACTCTTCATGATCTTTATCGATGATCTGGCATCGCAGATGTCATGTACCTGATACATGTTTGCTGATGATGTAAAATTCACCGGATCCAGTGATCAGTGTAATTTGTTGAGAGATATTAAAAAGGTCATTAAATAGTCGCAGGATTGGGATCTTCCTCTGAACTATTGTAAATGTTATCCGTTGTCTGCAGCAGTCGACAGAATTAAAGTAACTGCGAATAACGGTAGGATAAACTTCAAATCTATTCAGAGGGTTAAGGATTTGGATATAGTCGTAACAACGGACTTTAGATGGGCTGCGCAATATGCCTCAGCTGCACAACGAGCTAGAGGAGACGTCTTTTGGCTTAAATCCGTTCTGACATGTAGAACGCCAGGAAGTGTTTATCCCTTTATATACGGCGATTGTCAGACCGCATTTAGAATACTGCGTGCAAGCCTGGAGACACTTCTTTCAAAAAGACAGTACTACAAGAAAGAGTCTAACGCCTGGCTATTAAAATGGTTGAAGGTGTGTTTGGGAAACCCTACGAAGAACGTCTAATATCTTTAGGCCTCTTTTTCCTTCGGCGTCAGCGTCTACGAGGTGACCTAATAGAAACTTTCAAAATCCGAGGGTTGTCGACCTTTTATCTCAAGCGGTGAACCCTTCAACTAGGGGGCATACATTGGAGCTCACGAAAAGCCACAGCCGTCTGAATCTTAGGCAACACTTCTTCACTGAAAGAGTGGTAAGCTTCTGGAACAAGCTGCCTGAGGAACTAATCGCTTGCACATCAGTAGGTGCCTTTGAAGGGGGTTTAGATGCCTTGTGGCATGATCTTATCTCAGACTTATTCCATGAATATACAGATTTAATTGTGCATTTTTTGTTCATTTTAAATTTATATGGTCTTTACCACGATTCAAAAAATCCTATTATATATTGCCAAGTTTTAAATGTCATGTTTTAAATGTACACACTAATTTCCCATAGCTAAACTCTCACCGGCTAGGTGATTGGAAACCCTTTCCGTTTTTCTCAGTCGCAGCTAGATATTTTGGGACCGAAGAACGGCCAGGAAAACATTGGACGTATCATAGCATACGACGAGGGTATCAGAAACGAATGAACCAACTTTCGCAGTGGTGGGTGCTCCTTTGAAGCTTTCCACCGACAGAAATTCTGGACGTTCAATTGGCTTATCAGCCATTTACAGTCCTGTTACAACTGAACTGAACTGAACTGAACATTAAAATACAGTGTTTTAGCGACATTCACGGTGATTCATTCTGATTAACCTTAAAAATGCATTTTTGGATTCCTTTCCTAAGAAATTGTTTGGACATCTTTTGATCTACATAGAATTTGCCCTAATTCCATTGACTACTATTAATTAAAATTTTTCCTCAGTTATATCGGTTTTTGAGTCCAGTAAATTATCATCGAATATTTATTTTAAATTTTGTTAGTTTATCCTAATTGATGACAAATTTCTTCGGATTCGCAAAATGTTTACTATTCAGTCCAATGTTGTTCTAAATACTTATAGACAATTAACTATAATATGTACGTTGTGACTTTATTATTTTTGCTAATGATCTACAACTTTGGTCAACTCTGCT
>JACCGJ010020504.1:0-31969 GCA_013407085.1 Atriophallophorus winterbourni
GGAAAACACTCAAATGACGTACACGTCTGACTGGTTTTGGTGGTTTGTCGTATAGCGGCTTCTCTCGAAGAGAAGCTTTGGAATCCCCGGGACTTCTTGGTGAAGGAGTTTCGTTCAGAAATACTTCGAATACTCGTGAAAATGCAATCGCGGCGAAAACACATACAATAGGCGTCAACGTTAAGATCAGGCGAACCATTACCCCCGCGAAATAGGAAGCGAAGATTGCATAGAGTACCACAAAAACGCGTTCATTGGTCAGATTTTTGAAACATAACCACACGCCAGCGGGAAACGCAATGAGAAGCACGTGCATATCCATGAAAAATGAGCTCCACTGAGTCGGTTGATGTTCCGAAACAGATGAGATAATAGGAATGTGGATTTTCGCATAGTTTGTGTCCCAAAGCGAGTAGAAACTGTAAGTAGGAAATAAAACCAATCAGTTTGGTTACCCATGGGGAAGAAATATGTAGCAGTGAACATAATTTACCGACCACTCCAGGGAGCAATGACACCGGCGTAAGTTAGTCCGACAACAGTGGCGAACACCAAACCGGCAAAAACGACCGCTGCTGCAGCCAACAATCGGATGAGTTTAGCCGAGGACACGCGAGTTTGCAGATACTTGATGAAGGCGACTGCCTGTGAAGTTGTGAAAATACAATATAATAAAAATGAAATAAAATTTGATGAACGTTTTGTTGAATAATATGAATTTGATATTTATTTGAGCAAAATAGTTGTAGGGTGCCAGCTATTCAAATGAGTTGTCAAAATAAACAAAACTAGCAAGTATAGCCTCGACTGCTGAAGCATGATTCCGACGTGGCAAACGTGAGGTTGAGCAGTACGTAGGTGCTGAACAATTAACATCGTGCTAATTTGTCACCGATATCGAGCTGCATGTGGAACCTCCTCAGACTGTCAGTGCCATTTTTATTTAATCTGGGTAATCTGACAGTATTTTGGTGCACATGCAATGGCTGTGCGGCAATCTGATTGGATCAGGCTCGTGATTTCACACCGTGCAATCTAAATGGCTGCACATCGGTTGAAAAGCATACCGGTTGATCACACCTGGACCACAAATGATAATAGCGAAAAAGCAGTGACGCAAAATTTTCGAGGTTTTTTGTTGGTTTACATCAACGATTTGCTAGCAACGATGTTATGCAAGACGGATCTCTTTGGACAAGGATAAAATATACTGCAGACGGATATCAAAACACTGCATTTCACGAAATGTCAGCGAGGAATAAGCTACTACGTAATTTTTAAAAATTCATGGTGGTGAAAATTGACGTGCTTTCAGTGCACTTTCCGTGTCAGTTTAGACAATTTTGCAATAAACGTCAGAAAAAACCTCGGAGTCTGAGTATGCGGTAGCTTGAACATTTACTCTCGCTACATACGTAATCACTCCGCTACATTGCGAATTTTCTAACGATGCATTGATTAGAACGGCATATTAAGAGGTGCGTATTTAACGTGAGTTCCTACATGGAATTATTGACGTTGGGAATTATATCTTTTACATAAACGAATATTTAATATCCTATAATTGTGAAGCCAAACTCTTTTAGTCACCATAAATTCTAGGTTCGTGAATGCTAATAGTAGGACATGCAGGATTAGTCTGTGATTATATATAGTGCTAGACAGTCTCTAAGATGGCATACGGAGCAGTATTTCAGCGGTGATACGGCATAGAAAGGAAAAAGAATACATAAAAAGGACTGCAGCGAGCTCCGTTTGGTTAATTTTTTGCTCGTGGTAGGCGTCTTTGCGGCTTAAACAAATACGAAAATCATTTAGTTGAGCAGTGAAACAAGAATTATTGATCTAACCTTCAAGGCTTCGTGTAAGAAACAACAGGCATTTTATTGGCTAACGAGCTAAAGTACAAGAGTTTTATAGCATCTGAGATGATTTACCGTCAGCTTGACGCTTATAGAGCCAAACAGATTTTACAGCGGTGAAATTTCACGATTAAAATTCTCACCGGAAAATAAAGGCCTGATTGAATTCGTAACAGACCACAAGAGTAAATTCGATTCCTATCGAGCAACATGACAATATTTCGATCCACATAGTTTGCACATCGAGAAATAAAACCCACGAGTAGTACCAATTGTCGCCAAACTAGCAACGTTCCAATCTGGTAAAGCTACACGAAACTTGCCGACTCGATCCACCAAAACTGGGGGAAACAAGTTCTCTGGTCAAGAATGACGTGAGAGGAAAAACATGCATGCAACTAGCAGTAAAATAGAGCTTTCTGGTTCACCGAGAAACGAGACATTAACTGAGTTAACACACTAGGAAACAACACAAAAAATACAATGGTATCTTGTGAGTTAATTAACGCCTCTGGTTTACAGTGAGATCAGGTAAGAAATTAGAATGCCAGAACCTTAATACACTTAATTGAAAAATCCGATGAATAAAAATGCTACTACATAATGCAGTCATCGGATTTTGGAATTCAATTTGTTTGATTTTGTAAAAAATGGAATCAAAGTGCGGTCAGATAAAGGGCTGAATAATTACGAGTAGACAAATACATTAACCGAGCAAGAAAAGAATCGCTCTAATAAATAAAATTCAATTTCAAAACTTACTTGGAGAAGTGCAAAGACACCAATCGAGGCCATATGTTCACTAGTTCTTAAAGGTTGGAAACCAACAAACGGTACTTGCATTGACAACAGCAGGCCCAGAATGAAGAATGTTGTGTAAGCGACGTAGATTTTGGCAGAATATCGTCCCATGAGTAGCAAAACAAAAACATGCAGAGGAATCAAGTTTATGATGAATACATATCCACCCCACGCGGTTACCATGTAGAAATATGCCAACGCACAAGCAGAGGAACAGAGTAGGGATCCAGATTTGATCGATTTCACCCACAAGTAGTACGTGAACATGAGAGCGAAGATGGCGATCCCTTCATTGTCATAACTACCAGCTGCCGAGCGACTGATGTATCCAGGGGCTGCAGGAAATTTGGAAATATAGTAAAGGAGCGATCAATTTTGAATTTCGCAATTAAACAATTGCTTACCTATTGCGATGAAGCAAGCGGCAAATAGACCGGCACCTTGATTCCATACTTCTTTAGTGAAAAAAAATGTTGCGATAGCGGTCATACCGCTAAAAAACGGGGCCAAGAATACACATACTTCCCTTATGTGAATGGGTATATTTAATAAGTGGCAGACGAAATGTATAAGACCTAAGATAAGAAAAGTAGAAATTTGCCATACCCGAAGTAAACATGAGACCTGGATAAACAGTGCCACCAACAATACGCCCTAGAGGGTACCAAGCAGTGCTATCAAACCAGTTATAAAATGAATTAAAGCTGTTTTCAACGAAGTGTTTTGTAGCCCGGTAATTGAACCATGGGTCGAATTCATGAATAACACTTTCAAAACGTATAACTGAGAACAAACGTATAAAAAATCCCACAATCCAGGACAAAAGCAGCACAGCAAACGTTACGAGGCCCTTTGATCCGATAGCATTACTGCATTTTCCCATAACAGATGAGGAGAACATGGCGCGATTGGAAATTTAAATTCACGGACTACGTAGCACTGATACATTAATGTGTATAAACAAGTCAGAAGACAACATTTATCATAAAAGTTATCAACTAATTGAGAGAATATGAGAAAAGATCTTACTTTTTGTTCTATAATCTTCAAAGGATTCACCTCAACCAGTGACAATTATATGGACATATTTTGTTTTTGTGGATCACTGAACAGCCTGGAATTTGAATGCACTTTTTATAAATAGTGAACATTTCGCTACTCTGAAATATGCTTTTCTTGTCTGCGTTATCCATATTTTGTATTTCGCTGTGTAACAAACAATAGTGGGGCTCTACTGTTTGTCTTACCACAAGAATCATTCAAATGTTCACTTCAGTAACATTTAGAAACGGACGACGTGTGGCTGACTATCAAAAGGCGTCAAGAATATTTCCGGTTAAAAGCGCATTACTCCGAAAAGTTTTTATTTACCGTTTAACGTTTGCTAGGTTTGACCATTCAGAAATATGTTTATATACATTTGCGATATTCTTAATTTTTATCATTTTACAACGTCGGATTTCCGTTTGAATCCATGAATTCTGCTAACATAAAGGCGGGAAATGTGATTTTATTAACAGAGAAGAATCAAGCAATATGAACATAAAATAATTTTGCCCCGCGAAACGTTCATTGGCCTATTGTGTGGAGTTGACTTTATTGAACGTGGGCTTACGTAGACAGTTAACACACGTACACAGTGCGTACACAATTATAATATACATTTGATGTCTAGACAGTGTGTCAACTTAAATCGATCGAATAATTATTCAATTCGAATTTGTTTGGTTTTAGGAAGGTGGTGGCATCCACGTTTTAATGCAGCAGCAGATGAACGAGTATTTCACATAATGTAACGCATGAAAATTGTTCGAAGAATTATTTGAACTATTGTGGGTAATCCGCTAAAATATGCAAGTTGGTAAATAACAATCGCCTCTTAATCCACACTGTGAAAGCAATTAAAAATATCACAAGGAAATCAGATGAAATAGAGACGCATTAATCATCCGATAAATATGCAAAATCAGGAAGTTGAAAAAAAATTCAGATAGATAGAAGCTTTATAATTCAAAGATCAGGAAATGTGTACACCCAAAACACTAGCTTTTCGACTAAAATCTGACACTCAACCAAAATTATAAAAGGCAGGCACTATTCAAATTATTTTGCTCATATGCATTTCGCGGAGTTCAAACAACGACTACCATCACATAAATATTTGCATGTTTTCGCATCACACTTAATGGTGGACGATGTTTTATGCTTTCCGCAGTTTCGTTTACTATCTTAATAATCCTCCTCTCTTTTTAGATCGTTGGATTTTATACAGAAATCCGAATGTAAAAGTTCAAATACTTCACACTATTGATAATGCTTAGCATGATTTGGATATTCAAGAATGAAATTATTCGTTTATTTATGTGAAAAATGAGCAGCTTCCAAGTAAGATTCATAAATTGATGTCTGCATATTGACTGCCGAGCAAATCTCAACGCGTATGCTTGGATGTTGTCTTAGACGAAGCAAGAAATTTCTTGTCTCACAATACAGATTGTGATATTACAAAAACTGGCAGCAAATACACCACTGTTTATATACCTTGCGAGATAAGTTTTGAATAAATAAATGAATAAATTTTATTCTTCGAAATCCAAGGCATGTTGACTATGATCAATAAGTTCCAAAATGTTTGTACAATCAGATTTTAGTATAAAGATTTGCAAAAACAATTTTCGAGGTCATTTCTTATGCGGAATTCAACGTCCGAAAGATATAAAGGCAACAGTATTTAAAAGTTGCTTTCAGATTGTCCGTACGTGATCTGATATAGTACAAAATTACAGGTATTGTGAAGAAAAGTCAACGAATGATCCGGGAAGCACTGATGTTTAACGGATAAGGACCATCGAGGTTAAGTGAATTATTTCTGTTGTTGATGTTCCAAAGTTTTTCATTTTGATTGTTCGAAATAAATTGATGTTTCCTGGATATGAACCGTTTACCTGTCGCCAGGCGAAGGTAATTTATTTCGCTAGGTTGAGGTCTGGGGGCCAGTTTTATTTGGGTGCGGATTCAGAATTGTGTTGTGAAGAGAATACTCGAAAGCGAGAGAATGTTGTTTCGAATGTTATGAAAATTTATTTAATATCAATACCCGGGAATGCCATCATTATATAGATCATCAGGCAGTACATCTAAGTTAGGAACATTACAAATTTCATCTATGCTAGGAAATGAAGCCAGATGTGATATGAATTCATTTAAAGAAGAACTGAGTCTTATATGTTTTGGGAGGAGATTCCATAGTTTAGCATATTTATTCAAGAAGAAATTGTTCCTTACTTCGGTAAGAAACCTTGGTAATTTGATAGTTTCTTCTTTGTTTCTCAAGCTATACTTAGAATCCTGTCGTATATGAAGATTCGAACTTATTTCTATATTATCCGTTGACAGTATTTTAAAAAAATAAGATGAGGTTATGCTTTAGTCTGCGAAACCATAATGGATCAAGGTTCAGTTTTATACCTTTTTTCTCTAAGATTGTTTGGTGGTATAACCGAAAATGGATTTTAAGAAAGTACGTTGTATCTTTTCTGAAATTATGATATCGGATTTATTTATATTGGTATATATTATGTTACAATAGTCCAGAATAGGAATGGTGAAGAACTTATACATTTCCATTCTACAATGAGGTTGAATTATAGATCTATGTATAATATTTATACTTTGCCTGGCCTTAGTAATAAGGTGGCCTATCTGTTCGTTGAAAGTGAGCGATGTATCACATCACATCAATTGATGCAACAAGCACCAGTGGGGCACACTTGTGATGTGACAGGTGATTAGAATTCAGGACGTTGCCCGGAAAGCATTTAAAGCCACGAAGATCCAACGGCACTGAGTTAGATGAAAAATTGCTCCTGAATAAGGCTGTGGGAACTTAGCGTAATTCCAAACATGACTTTGAAACATAGTTGGCACACAAAATAAAAGAGTTATCAAATCATTATATTAGTTATGCCTAATTTTAAAGCGAAACGCGTGGTTTATTCGCAACCTTCAGCAGGAGGACGGACCAAAAACAGTCTCATGTTTAAAACAGGCTTCGGTGTTTCTCAAAACTTTGCAGTCTGTTCAGCGAATGATTCCCTAATTAGATCCACTAAACATGCTAGTCACCATAAGCTTGGATACAGTTCTTTAACTAGAGAAGTCAACATGAACCGATGATGAGGTTAAACATGCTTTTGTAGCAACTTAGCAACACAAATATGCTGGTCTAGATGGCATTCACCCCTAAATAACGAGGAATTTAGAGCCGATGCTAACAGAGCCATAGGTCATCCATTTAACACTAGCTTGAAGCATCGATCAATTCAGAGAAGTTCATTAAGTGTTGCTGAGAAGTAGAAAAACTTGCTAGTTTCAGAATACGTACAGTTTCCGGCTAATCTATTCTAGTGTTGTTTGCTTCGTTCAGTTATCAAATGTCGTTAACCAAGTAAATAAAGCCACTGAGTAACACGCGAGGCAGAGAAATGGCTTTTATTATGACGCACAGCAGCTATAGATAACATTTCAGGGCTGAAAACTTGGTTAAAAACATTGTAATTTCAGATTCGTGGTTTATTAGCGAGGAATACTTCTGGCCATTTTGAATCCGAGTCGATGATTACAAGATCATAGTATTTCTCTGATACTTGTCCACAGTAATCTATATTAATACGTTGCCAGGGTTCACGAGTCAATTGCGATAGAGTCTATTTTTATGGCTGATTAAATAATTTATGCTTACAGGAATGGCAATAAGAAGCGTTTCTGCGAATAACAGTATCATTTGTAGGCCACCTGTATATTTGTCTCGCCAACGATTTCATATTTCCAATACGTGAGTGTTCCGAATGCAAATCATCAAGAAATCGTTTTCAAAGTAAAGGATGAATGAGAATAAGATGATTTATACACACCAGACCTTCACGTGTCAGTCATATTTCATCACGACGCTGAATAGTTACATGAATAATTTTTTCTTGGATGTGACTGACCAAATTAGTTTAATTGCATCCATTATCGAACCAATTTTTTTCTTTGTTTCAGATGTTAAATATGCACGAAATACATAAAGCGGTTGAACCAACAAGCACTTTGTACGGCCAGTCATTTCATATGTCACAGCATCGCGGGATGAGAAATGTAGATTTGGAATTTGTTTAGTACTGCAATTTTCAATGGTGTAAATATATGCACATCTCTATGCTACATCTCTGAACAATTGCAACAGTAGATATTGCCACCGTAATCGTTGGATTTTAAATAAACATTCAGTGCTTCATGAACCGTTACTATTGTAAATTCATGACGAAAACATTTTGGAAAGTGCATGACAGCCCACTAAACAGCAAGCGTTTCTCCATGAGTCTGAGCATAACTATGTTACGCTTTACTCAGTCGACGTGAACTTCACAAGAACAAATGGAAATGTTGCTGCAAATCAGCACCAATTCCATGTGAAGAAGCATCTGTGATCGAAACAGAACGCAAATTTGATTTAAATGGCTTAAATGCAGCACTGGATTGCATTTTATGTATATCTATTAACATCCACTGCACTATATGTCTCTACGCTTGTGATATTACTGACACTTAAATTAAGACACAAGGCTTAAAATTGAATACAATTTAGTCAAAATTTTCTAGAAATTTAATACCGGCGATGTACACGTCCTGGACGACCAACATTTTTCGTCGTGTGCCAATACACACATTGATCGCGTTTACCACTTTGCTAATGAACGGATCCCAATCGTAAAAACATGTACAGTTTCTTATTTTTTCTACGCATCAGGTCGAAAGATTACAGTCATATATTGATCATATAACGTCTCAAACAAAGGTAAAATGTGAAATGCTTAAATTTTGAATATTTTGGAAACCTTTTCCACAATCATTATCTTTTTCTAAATTTGAACCGACTGATGATTTTGGATTGTAGAAAAACTTCACACAATGTTTAGCGAAGTTGATTTCATTTGCTATTGTTTACTTGCATGTGACATAATATTCTGTTTAAACACAAAACGAAAACCCGCTGGAAACCTGTTGTTTTGGGTGAGTGGATATAGAAAAAGTTTCATCTTCATTGTTATTTGATGAACACTAGTGGTTAAATTGTTTCACTTATCATTTGCATTAATTTTTTGTGGATTTCTGGAAATACATTAAGCGAACTCAATCGCGCCAAACCTCTGGGTTATATTGATCTAAAATTTGAGTATTCTGTAATGTGTGCCATAGTTCTTAATGTATATATTTCACATCACATAACGTACACTGTTGTCATTTAATATCTTCCGTAAATATGGTGTGATCCATTCAGTGTTATGCTGTTCTCGTTCTGCGGTTGTGCGTATGTAAGTCGTAAGACTAATGCAATGATCAATTTTGTCTTTGAGGGCTTCTTCGAAGTTTTATTCTTAATTAAATCAGTAAAATATATGTATAATTGATATAAAATTTCAAACAATTTTGCCACATAAATTTATTATATGCTCGATAAAGTTAGACGGACTATCGAAAATTTTCAAATATAAACGAAGGAAAAATTTCCCGTAGTTGCTATCATGAATTCTCATATGACAACCGAAATACGATGATTGAGTTTGGGTCATATTAAACAGAGTTTTTGTTGCGAGTTGATAACTGAGTTCAATTAAACAAGAGATATTTCTGGACGTTCAATACAAAATATGGATTACAGAAAAACATCATATCACCGGTTAGGATATAGTAAACTCCAGCAAAAATGTGAATTATTTAGACAACCAAATAGGAGGAGTTTCTAACAATGAAGTTATAGTTGTTGCATCGCCTCACAGGGTTAAACAAAGCTGTCATTCCGCCCATAAATAAAATTATCATACTAGCTACAATGTGATCTTGGTTCTACTAATAATGCGAGAAGGCCTAATGGTTAACCAACGTTTAACTGTTTATCCAAAATTACATTTAAAATTTAAAATTTTCTTCTATTACCGTTTCATAGGCTCATTTCACAAAATAAAGGATGATAAGAAAATTAATAAACAAAATGTAAATCTAATTTAGTTGCTACGTTAACGCATAGTGTTCGCTAGCTTTTCAATTTCTGGCATGTTGAACAGCCACTAGAATATCTTAAACAGCACAAAAATGTTGAGGAAAACAAAGCTTTGAAAATTCCTGATAAGTTAGATTAAATGAGTAAACTCTACAATCTACTCGGATAAATATGATAAACTTTAGATTTTTTTTCGAAAGTGATTACGACTGAACCAAACTCATAATGATGCCAGAACATAGTTCGCTCCATTTTTCATATTTAGAAAAATAATAGTGCTTAATAGTCAAATTTACTGACTTGGTTATATCTATAATAACATCATACCAGGTTACTGATTCAAAGTCAGATATAAAATATTATTAATGAGAACTTTAGTGCAGGTCTGAGTACGTTTGCATCTAGCACAATATCCGGCTCTCAGTGGGTCGGACCAATAGTCGCTATCCATAAATCATCGGTACATAGCAAAACCAGTATTGAAAATTTATGCACTTATTCCTAGTGTTTGCGTGACGAAATAGCTGAATCAAATCAATCAAGTGATCAGTTTTCTGTCAACATTATTTTTCTCCAAAACGTGGTTCAATATCCATGTGAATGTTTGCGAACTGACAATTCCTAACAAGATCATGCTTCGGCGTGGTCGCTCAAAAACACGAGATGGCGTGGCGGTGTATTACCACGAGCGCCTTCACAGTATAACTGTTCCTCGGTGTAATTAACCGCTTATCCCCTCGATTTGATGCGGAAAACACAATGTTGCCAGAAATAATGCGTCTCGCTGGAGAGTTACGCGAATTTCAAATACTCATATTGAGCGAATTTAAATTCCTACGGCTTTACACCAAAAGGTTGCACCCGCAGCGATTATTTGAGAATAAATTTCGCGAGATGGTTAATCTCGTTCCCTTATATAACCACGTAAAATCCTCCACTTCCTAACCAATCTTCAATCCCAGATTTAATTCTAACGTCGGAAAAATTAGCAGTTGATTCAGTACAGTATCATCGTCCTCTGGGAATAAGTGAACATCTCTGTTGTTCATCAACTTCATGTGCAGCGCCGGTGGGCATTTGATGACGTCAAACTTATCAGTTTGGTTGATTACATCGGCATTCGCGAAGCACTCAATATGCTGTACGAGATATATCTCGATCTTACGAATTCAGTAACTTACTGTTTCTGATTTCTGATGAAACATCGAAATGAAAAAATGCGAGAACATCCCAGTAAATCTATAACAGAGGCTTACCTAACGATCGCTGCTAAAAAAGTATTTTAGTTATAATCAGTTAAAGGATAAGACAATAAAGCACCTCGGTACCCTAATATTAGACAATAGCGAGAAAGCCAGTTCTGAACATGAAGAGGCCGCATCTTTGAGGGATTATTTTCAAAATTTACATAGAATAGAGGGCGGTGATGCGGTTTACTTAGACCAAACTCTTATTACGGAATTCTGGTAATCTCTAAGCGGATAGATTTTACCATGAAAGATGTCTCTCTTGTTCTACAGAATATAGACAGAAATAAATCCGCGAAACTTGAAAACATGTACCAAGGACATTTGAATGAAATTGCTAAGGTACTAGCAGATTCTCGAAGTAGGTTATAAAACCAATCGCTCTCAAAGGGCATGCTATGAGACGAACGGAAGAAAATCGTTGTCGTACCCATTCCTAAGGGAGGTTGTGCAAACATAGCTGAGAAATTCCGACTGGTAAGCTTGACTACCACAGAAATATTCGGAAAATCATTTTGAAACACAAAAAGCGTTTCTTTTTCGTTTTTTTGTATTTGCTGAAATAAACTGCTGACAATTGTCTTTTAATTCGATTAGATGTGCAACATGCATTAACTCTCTCACCTTTCGGTGATGAGACCTCTCCCATCTTCCATTCACAGTTACACATGCCTGCGTTACTTACGAATCAATCCTGGTAGTGGCGGGTGTTTTTGAGCACACCTCCGAAAGAATCTGGGCACTCGTTTCGACTTGGTCGACTATCGCCTTGTGATACTGATACTAATACTGATACTGACTAGTGTTTTATGTGAAGACTTGAAGGGACTTATCGGGCATCAGTAGTGCAACCACTTCGTGCAAAATTAATCATTAAGCACGGTTCAACATTGTTTTCTTAAAATTAAGTCGTGTTTTTCAAATCTTCTATTATTTTAGATTGAGTTTTCAAGACACTTGATGAAGGCGGACTGGCATAGGTCTTTTAGTTGAACTTTAGTTAGGCCTTTTACTCGCAGAGTCACTTGTTCCTACATATGGAGTTCGCGGCAAAATGAGAATCTGTCAAGCTACATGACTGGATAACCAGTTTGTATCGTGACACTTCCAGGTCCAAGTTAGCAACCCTACCTCATGAATTCACGAAAGCTCTCAGTGGGCTTCCACAGTGTTAAGTACTCGACCCAATACTCTTCTTATTTTTCATCGATGATTCTGAATCTCAGTTGTAATATCCTTGATCCATGTTTGATGTAAAATTCACTCAATTTGGTGATCACGCTGATCTGTTGAGAGATATTGTAAAGGTCATTAAATAGTAACAGGATTGAGATCATCCTGTAAACTAGAATAAATGTCATCTGTTGTATGTAGCAGTCCACAAAATTACAGTAACTGCAAATAGAGGTAGAATCGAATTCAAATCTATTCAGATGGTTTGGGATTTACGTATAGTCGTGATAACCAACTTCAAATGTGCTGTGAAATGTGCCTCAGCCACACAACGGGGTAGAGTAGAATTTTGTACGCTTAAGTTTGCTCTGATGTGTGGAACGCCGGATGTGCATATCAGGCCTCGTTTAAAATACTGCAAGCAAACCAGGATCCGTTTCTCTCCAAAGACATATTACTATTAAAGAAGTCTAACGTCTGGCTACCAAAATGGCTCAAAGTATGTCCAGGAAAACCTATGTTAAACGTCTAATATCTTCAGGTCTCTTCTCACATGGGCGTCAGCGTCTACGGGTTGATCTGATAGAAAGTTTCAAAATGTCTAGGCGACGAGAGTTGTGAAAAATCTGTTCTCTCAAGCCTCCAAAATTTAAACTAGAGGACATCCAATGAAGATCGCGAAAAATCACATTTTTCTGAATCTTTGGTAAAACATCTTGAGTGAAAGAGCGGTCACCTTTTGCTAATAGCTGCCAGAGGACATAATCGCTTGCATATCGGTAGGTACGTGCGTGACATGAGCTATTCCCTGATTGTTTTTCATGAATATACAAGTCGAATGTCGATAGAGTTAACATTAAGATGTTCTTCATTTCAAATATATACGGTTTTCACCACGATTTAAAAAATAAAATACTGCACAAAAGTCCATTTATATCTGCAAATGTAGATGATACAGCACCTACTGTAACGAATATGCAAGGGAACCGGTGCTCAGCTGCTCGCTCGGGGTACTCTTGTCTTGAATGCGCCTAACAAGTTGCTGATGATGCAAAAGCAGTACAATGTGAAATATGTTTCAAATGGATGCATATTCGGTGCGGAGGAATGAAGCCAGAAACGTATCGGTGGCTTCAGATTATATCATGCGATATTATTCGGACGGTATGTAAGATATGCCTTCCACCATCGAGTGTTAGGCACGGAAGAAGTCAGAATAAAGTCGTAGCTGCATCTACTAAAGCCACTAAAGTGCTCGATGGAGGTGACATAACAATTGACCTAACCTCAGCTAAAGATAGACACCACCTATCTGTGGAGCAAGCTTGCATGCCATTCGCTTTCTCGACTACAAGCCGTTTACAAAATGGTATAAGTATCGAGAATACATTGAACGTGCATGAACTGGACGTTTGCTCGCCTTCAACACCGTTTGCTCAACAGTCAGGAAGGAATAAGACTTATACAGATGTGACGTCGAAGGGTCTACCCAGTGATCCGGGCTATGAAATCTTGTCAGAGCGATTGAGCAAAATAGAGGCTTAGCTAAATGTAGTGAAAGAAGTACCTACTTCTGATAATGCTTTCAGATCTCCGGTCTCAAAGAAGCCACATTTTGATTCTCGGAAGCGAAGCCTTATTATGGTGAATGCTCGTGAGCAAACCGGGAACATGGCTGAAATACGTTCACAGCAAGAGCGAACTTTTTTACAATCAACTTTTTCAAAGCATTCTGATCAGGAAGAGGGAGGAGTTACCATCATTTCTGCATTCAGACTTGGCTTAAAAGATGACGAGGATAAACCGCGGACACCGAAAATTCTTTTAGCTTCGGACGAGCGAGTCCAAATGGTACTCAGTCGCGTTCATCATCTTGGGGAGAACCGTTTAAGATACTATGTGACCTGTCTCCTGAGGATAAAATTAAAATGAAAACAGCCACCTAAGTATTGCAAACACGTAGGAAAGCTGGCGTTTCAGATCTACATATTGTGTGTAGTGAAAAGGTGGCCACACATTCATTGGAAGCCGCTGTCAATCCTACCTCAGTTAATTCTTATGTTAAAAGATTCCAAGTATTGCTTTTCTACGCGAAGAGTCTACCAAACAAACTCGAAGAGGTTAATGGAATTTACTGTAGGCAAAAGCCAGATGTAATTGCTGTTATGGAATCCTGGTTAACAATTGATATATCTGATATGGAGTGCGCGCTACCACACTATAAGCTTTTCAGAAGTGACAGAGTAGCTTCAAGATCTGCCGGTGGCGTTGGTGTATACTTTGAAGAGCACTTGATTGTAAAAGCATTGGGAAGGTTTTAACACGATGCCTGAAACGCTGAAAACACCTGGTGTAAGGTTAAGTCTAGCTCTGGGGCTGCATAACTTGGGATCATTTGCCGCTCTTCTGGCGCTTACGTTCCTGCGTTATTTTCACAAATAAAACGGTATGGTATCACTGGCAACTCTATCAGTCTTGGAGATCTGAATACTCCCGATATAAACTTGGCGGATTTAGTTTCGAGGAGTGACCAGTTCCAAAAAGAATTCCCAGATGCGATTTTGGAACTGAATTTGATGCAGAATGTACACGATCTCACTAGGATATGTGCCGGACAATTTCCTCCGACATTGGATCTGGTGGTTACACCCAAAGTTTTCGATGTTACGAATCTACCGATCGCGACACCTATTATTTGCAGCGATCACTGCTCTTTATATCTCGTTTATAATAAAGGTCTATAACAGAGAATACGAACAAATTTCCGGAAAAACTACTGTAAATTCGACACAAAGAGTTTAATCAGGTCTGGAGACTCGATTGACTGGCCACTCCCTCCATCAACGAATGTTGATACCTGTTAGTTGGATTTTTCGGTAAAATCAGATCGCGCGAAAATCACGCCTCCTTTGCCGAATGGAAGATCCCCCGAAAAGGGGCCGCTGTGCAGCTAACAACGCACTTAATTTATTTGCGGTAACACGCTGGAGTCTCACTGTCATTTTTACCTCCCCTCTCATTTCTCTAGGCCTCGGCAACCTGACAGTATCTTAGCCCATGTCTAGTCTATGACTGTGCGGTACTTTGACTGGATCAGGTTTGTGATTTCATTTATCCTATGAAGGCTACGGTTGTCAAAAACAGGAAACCGAAGATATCTTCCTCTCAGATAGGCCAAGCTTTGCGACCATGCATGATTGCTTCAGACACTCGACCTCTATGATATAATGAAACATCGTGTCATCGCCATATAAAGCGAATGTTAGCAAACTCTACACCCGCTTTACGTTTGATAATCAAATTTGTTCAAAGTGTACTTCATTGTTTGCAAACGCGCTTTTTTCGGTCACCGCTGTTGTTTGATGCATCGATTGGTGCAAAATTATCGCTATATTTTTCATTATCAACACTATTTTTACCTTTCATCCTCTTCAATACCCTCTTGCAAACGAACCACATCAACCAAGTGTTCAAACGCCTCATCAGTTACGCGCGTTTCAAGGTATGTGCCATTTCAGTAATTTAATTTCCGAACCAATGCGCTGAAGTCGGTAGGATCAGTCTCTTTGATCAAACACACGATTCCCCCGAATATGATCGTTGTTCCAACTGTTCCGTTTTCTACTCACGTGATAGTTCTCGGGGTTTTGTCCACAGTTGTTCAGTATTTATACTTGTACAGAACCGTTTGGTGGCTTCCCAAGCATCAGTATCTATTCATCCTGGATAGTTGTACGCTTTTTCTAGACAATCACAGGGTACGGATCTCGATTATCACTTGCTAGGATTCCGTCTCACCATTTTGATTGAGCCAGAAATTTATTCCAGTTTGATCAAGGTTCGTTTACACCGTTTGGTTTTATGCTGTTCCCTATTTTTTTCGGTGTACAAAGAGGAGAGGTTTCCAATTCCTCTGCTTCATGAGAGCAACGCCGAAATGCGGGATATCTCGATCTCGCCAGAGATGGTGCAGTATTTACTAGAACTACTCGATGTACACTTAGCACCTGGCCCGAGAGATATACACCCAATGCTTTCCAAGGTATCGTCGAGTATCATACACAAACCACTGGAGCTAATCTTCAATTTATCCCTGAGGTATGGTAGGTTACCTGAAGATTGGAAGTACGGTATTGTCAAACCAATGTATAAGGGCGGTGAAATCAGTGATCCGTTTAACAACCGACCGGTTACCCTCACTTTGATACTGTGAAGAATCTGGAACGACTGCTGAAAAAACAGATTAAAGATTTTCTCCTTACAACCAGTCCGCTAACATCTGCTCAGCATGGTTTTACGCCAAGACGGTCATGCGCATCAAATCTCATCACTGCTCGCGAGCACTGGTATGTTGAACGTGATCGGAGTCACCCGGTAATAACTGCCTTCATTGACTTTAGTGAGTGTTTTGACCGTGTTCCATTTCAATGTCTATTGCGCAAGCTCCCTGCTCGTGGTTTAAAGGGACATGTTCTCACTTGGATTAAAGACTTTCTTGTTGACCGTTATACACAGGTCGAGGTTAAAGGAGTCAAACCGCAGATTACACGTCCAACATCCAGGGTTCCGAAGAATGTGTTCTCGGCACGTTACTTTTTAAAGTATAAGTTATTGACCTCCCCGACTCATCAAATATGAATTGTTTACTTTTCGCGGATGATCTGAAAGTTTGGGGTACATTGAGCTCTTCTGCTGATAATAACATTTTCCAGAACAAATTGAACAAATTGCTTGATTAGACAGTGAAATGTCAGCTTCCTGTAAACCGACAGAAATGCGCTGTAATGCTTTTGGGACCAAGCACGCCTGAAGGTGTGTACTTCCTCAGGAATGATCAACTGATGTGGGTTGATACTGAACGTGACCTAAGAACAATTGTGACTTGGTCGCTTAAATCCAAGGAGGATACGAACAGAAAAGCTGCTGCTGCAAACCGCGCATGGTGGGCTATTAGTCGGTCGTTTTCAGCAATTACTCCACAAATGTTTCGCATTATTTATTCCACATACGTGAGACCAGATTTGGAATATGGTTTGCCAGCCACCTATCCACAAACTAAGGGAGAACGTGACTAGTTGGAAACAATGCAAAGGCGGGCGACAAAACGAGTACAAGGATTGAAACCAATTTCTTATGTGGAGAGAGTTAAACGCCTCAACCTTATGTCGCTCAGTATTCGGCGTGTGCGCTACGACCTGCTGCTAACTCGTCGCATTTTACTGGGAGCTTATGGTGACGAGCTGCGCAAGTTTTTCCCTCTCGTGACGCACTCAAGAACCCGTGGCCATGCTCTTAAGCTTCGAATGCGAAGGACACTAGGCCTACCACAGGGATTAACGCTCTTATCAAGAATCGGTAAATTGTGGGATGCGCTCCCGGAAGAGGTTATTTCAGCGAGATCTGAAAACTAATTCAAGCAACGTTTGGATAAGTTGTTGCCTGTAATCATTGCGAATCTGAACAACACTGGATAGGATTATTTCAACTGAGATTCTCCTGGACTATGTTTTTGATATAAAGAGATGCGGCTTACAAGGGCTTGACCCCCTGTCGTCTATCAAGGAGAAAAAGAAGAAGATATAATTTCTCTTTTCAAATGCAATGTTTTAAATGTGCCGACTAATTTTTATCTAGCTAAACTATCACCGACTTGATGAAGAGAAACCATTTCCGTTTTCTCCCAGTCGCAGCTACTAATATCGGGGACAGAAGGAAAACACCTGGCGTATCATCGCGTGCGACGAGAATACCAAAGAACAAAGAACCAACTATGGCATTGGTGGGCGCCACTTCAAAGCTTTCCACCGAGAGAAATTCTTAACGCTCGGTCGTCTTTCCATTAATTCACAGTCCTGTCGATACATCGGATGCCTTTACCTTACTTTATACGCGAGACCTTTTTGCGAAAGATTTGTCCCTGCTCATAACTTTGAGAGCTTTAACATAGTAGAACGTCTAGGTAATGTAGATGTGCGGAAGATTTTACGCATGAAAAACGTTAACATTTCCCCAGAATAAGATAGTATAACATTGGCTCTTTTAGAGACATGTAAGTTGTTGGTTGGCGGCCCACTATGTGATATATTTAAACACTTGGTATATACGGGAATCAGAGTAGCTGAGTAGAAAACGGTAATTAATAAACTAATCTTTGAGGATGGCGGTTGTTAGAACTTGGTTAATTACCGCCCTGTGACATTTCGTTCAGTGTTTCATAAAGTACTGGATCATTCGTTGAGCAAAAGTGTTATCAGACACCTCGAGAACCATGGAATGATTTTTCAGAAACAACATGGATTTTGAAATACTAAATCATCGATGTCTGTTTAAAGATTGGACGCAAGCATTAGACGAAGGGAGTTACGTGTATGCCTGTAACTTAGGTATATCTAATGCTCACGATTTAGTTGATCTCATCTTATTATTTTAGAAGCTGCTGTATGTAGGCGTCAGCGGAAATCAATACATTCATTAAGGTTGCGCTTGGTTTGAAAACGGTACGTGATTGCCAAATATTTCATAATTACGGAAACGTTTATTTTATGTCTCTCACTCGTTTGATTATTAATATATTTATACTATTTGAAATATGTATACTAAAACACCTATCTCGAAACAAATTAATTTACGTAAAATCCCCAAGACCAACAAATGCTCCGTATACTTAGATCAGAACACTTCCGTTATTTTCAATAAATTACGGAAGTTAGAGTCCGAATTGAATGAAATTCGAAAAAACAACTTTTTTCGTTACACAGGTTTGCAAGACATTACAACCATTGACTATCCTCTTGGACGATAATACAAATATCGACAAGGATATACTTCAACGAACTAATAAGTTCGTTGAATCAATTGTTACTGAAATTTGTCAAACAGACTTAAGATTTGAAAATGTTATTCTGTTTAATATTGAAGAAGAAGAAGAAGAAGAGAACTTTATTCGTTAAAACGAATTTTCAGTTTATCAAAATAGTTGAAACACAGAATTTCAATACGAAAAAGGGGGACGTCAAACTTTGATGTGAAAATTTGAGATTGCCAGTCACATTCAAAATCAAAACAGTTTCGGTTCCGTCTTCAGGCATGTATGAGTTTTCTATCGCATTTTTCTGACCGGCGCAGCAAATTCCCCATCCTTCAGAAAATAAAAATATTGCGCAGCGTTTAAAGCGTGCGGGGCATCAAACGTCCTTTGTTTACATGTTCACGACATGTTAAAACGTTTCAAAAACAAAAGGTTCCGTGTAGACTGAAAAAAATAAAAACGCATGAAAACATTAATTTTGAGCACGGCCGATTCAAAGGCCCCGCTTCAAAATCACGATAGATATCCTTTACAAGATTTAAAAACTACTATCTGCTCATCTTATGGTTTTCCATTGGACTGCGCTTCGCTAAAACGCTTGAGAAAATTTAAGCCTTCGAGGTCTTGCCCAATCCTATCAGAACTTAGCGACAAATGCCCGACATCACACATTTCAGCCCATAAGAATGTTTTGAAATCGATTCGAAGATTTAAAAATGTATTTTTCAAACCTGATCTAACGCCAATGCAACGGAGAAATAGGTTCCATAAGCGTACCGTTACTACTCCACATTCCACCGAATCTTCCAACAATGGAAAAGAAACGATGGAATTGGATGAGGTGCCACAAAAGTTGAATGCGCCTCCAACTTCACCTTCTTCTGTGAATAATTCAACACAACGTATTATTTCACCTAAAATTCCAACTAAAATTATTACATCCCTTCACTTGAGGAAAAGAACCATCTTACCGAAGTTTCGAAAAAACTAGTGCGTTATTGCCTGAACCACCTCCTTTCAGGAATTCTTCAACTTTTGGCAATAGAAATACTGGGAACTTTAATTGTCGTATAATGCCTCATCCATTAGATCGGAACTTGGCATGGCAATTCAATCGACCAAGTCCGCAATATTCGAGCCTATTTTCGAATTATTAAAACCCATCACAGCACTTTTTTAGCCATATTAGCTGGTCCCCCGACACGAATTTTACATATTTTAACTCATTTAACACTCACTCTACTATGTTTCCTTATTCAAGTATGAGAAATTTTCAAATCCCTCCACAAAGGCTATTAACCTAAACCAACAAGCTCCACATAATAATCAAATACATAATAGGCCATTTTCTGATCATAGCCCCTCATCTCTCAGATTTATTCTTATCAATGCTCGATCCATAACTAACAACATATTAGCTTTACGTTCATATATTCTCTCTAATCCCGCTGATATTATTCTTATAACTGAATCTTGGACAAAAAGGAACAATCAGACTGTGAACTTCTGATTCCAAACAATCATATTTTTAGAAAAGACCGCGTTTCAAAACGTGGAGGAGGTTGCTGTAACGTCTGTGACGTGAGTAACGCGTATTCCACCCGTTTCTTAGTTCGACAAATTCAAAACCACAATTCGGATGTTATACGGTACTGTAATTAGCAACAATTACAACAACATAATTATACAAACCTCAACTGTATAGGAACGTACAGCAAACAGTGGAGTCAAAATACTCCAGAATCAATTATATCAATGCAAGCAAGTTCAATGACGACCTGAGATATAAATAGAATAAAAGGAGTTACCAAAATTGCCGTCCAAAAACACAGGTGGGTTGTCTTTTCAAAGACCAAGACCCCAAAGTGGTGTCAAATAACAAGCCAATAACAATTGCCCAAATGGCAACCAAATTCCGCAACAATGACCGACATGCCTCAACAATATTAAACAAAAGCTTCACCAAATATATGAACAGAAGATTTCCAATAAAATAATTACAAAAAGAAATGTTTTATATCAAAATACTGTAGGAAAATAAAACACAAGCAAAATCTATTTCACAAAATTCAAGTTTTGCAACCAAGTTCAAAATAAAAGGAATGTTGAAGGGAAAGAAAGAATTTCAAACTACTTTGAACCTTACAGTTGCCTTGTTTATGTTCACTCTAACCTCCAAGCTAACATCATCATTTCATCCGTCTTTGGTCATATCAAAGATCCTATCTGGCTGGCACTACCGGCCAGACTGACTAGACTTGGATTGTACAGTCTGGAGCACAAGCGCAATTAAGCTTTCATAGTCTTGGTATACCGAATAAGCCATAGGGGTACAACCCAAAGTATCAGTTCCAAACAACCGATCCGCATTCACAATGTGATCCCTCAAAAATCCGTATTCCCGATTAAACTCTCGCCGTAAAATTGTGCGTATTATGTGTATGCTTCTAATAAAATGACCTCCAAACAAGCTTTACGATCTTTTATGTTGAATATTAATGTGTTGGCCGCAGTGTACAAAAACACATTTGAGCTTCTTTGTTACACAAACACACACCTGAAAAAACAAATTTACCTAAATATATATTCCTGGTTGAAATTCACCCTTTCCAAATGATAATAGAGATAACATTTGCTCCTCATTTGGAGCACCTGACCGCCAACGAAAAAGTACAATTTGTTTAACTTTTATACGTATATCCTATGCATTGTACAGTTTTTCACTATATCAACCTAAATCTTAAATCTGGAATCTACAAAGTGCACGCGATTTAGGATATTGATATTCAGGATAACTTTAATTTTATTAACCAATATAATATTTAATATGGAATACAAAATATAATATACTTTCACTCCAATAAATTATTTATCTACCACAGTGCAAGCCATAACTTCAAAATTTACTGAATTGACAAAAAAATAATAAAAATTGTCATCAATGTATCACTGTTGCCAGACCTCAAGATTACTAACAGAGATGCCCATAGAAAACGCCGGATGATAAATGCAGCAACTGTTCGGTTTGAAGAGGGAGGTGATATCGGGGACACGTGAATTAAGTTTTTCCATGATTATTTTATAAAAAAATACAATAATTGATTTTGAAACAAAAATAGATGGGTTCACTTCACAGATTTATTTCACTACCCAGTGCAATCTAGAACTCTAAAAGTTACGTATATAAAATGAATATAAAAGCTCATTTGCATACATCTCCATCACACACATGCATGCGAATGAGCTTTTATATTCATGGTCATGGGTTTTAAACACAGTCAACATGAGTGGGGGCTCATGTGATTGAACATATGGTTCTACCAACCTTACCTAAATGTGGCATACAAGCGAAATTTGTTTACATATATAACATTCACAATATTTCTGCAAGATCACATCCAGCTACAAAAACGCCTACACGATGTGCGATCGCAAACTTCAGTGCTTCTGCGTTCTTGGATCTACTTCACTCCCATCACGTCCTATCTGGATAAATTATACCTCTTTAATTCCTCTCAACACAAGCATTGTGATCATATTACTTTACGAGGCTAAACAATCAATATTAGAAAAACCAATTTTCTACAATTTGAACCAAACTAGACGTACATGGGCAAGTTTCCATGCAACACAGAATATTGGATTGGTTTTGCCATCATTCGAAAGAGCTTGTTTTCTCACTTCGCCTGAAACATTGGACCTAAAAATGGGATTTAATCTAAAGGAGATTCGACGAATTCCGTAATCCACAATTTCGGTGGATATATTAATCATTCACCCACTTTAAGCAACATTTACTCCATTTCCGACTCGACTACGCCGTATAATATCCGATCGGCGCATACCCATTTACCTCACAGATCGATCAATAAATCTTTGCACCCTGGCGTCATGACCTTACGAGCAAAACCCAATGATGGCAGTCACGTTCGCAAAATTTGCTGGAAGGCGGAAAGTCACAAAGCTTGTTGTTTCATTTGTCACGATGAAGTTCAAATAAATTGTGAAGCTACCCTGACTGTTGATGCTATTACAATTATCAATAAAGACGAAATGCCAGCAGTATGCTATATTTGTCATTTTTGCAGAATTGAACCTATAAATTGTGCAACGACGACTGCGAGCTCACAGACTGAAACTTATATGGGAATGATGAATTTACAGGACAGCATACAAAGAATTGAAGGTTAGTTAAATGATTTATTAATTAGCGAACTGAAGACTAGATTTCAGCGTGGAGATCGTGTTTCATCTCCGATTCTAGTGAGAGAGAGGCAAAAATTCGTTTATCAATATAGACATTCGACCAATAAATTCAGAACTGAGCTGTTCTCATGATTCGCATGATTTGGAAAGGTTTGAAACAAATTCAACACAATCCGTGAATAAAAGCGAGCTCGAAATAGATAATGATTTGGAGAAACGAAATAACATTTCCACCAATCGTAAGACACACTCTTTGAGTATCATTTGTACTGACGTTCCTGAGCCTGAATGCATTCTCTTCGAAAACCGTCAAAAGCACAATGAAGAATAATAGAAGGAATGAGTGGAACTATAAAACTTGGAACTGTAGTGCCGTTAGCAGTGACTCGTTTAACTAGACAGGCATAATTCACCTCATCAGGATAAACCCAGACTGTTGATGTTCTATTAAATTCTTACCTACTTGGGTCTAGCAATTCACTGAATATTCGTATTCATACTGACATTCAATATTTATAACGGAGTAATAATATAGGCGACATAAGGAAGACATCAACTCGCAATCTCATCATCCTCGGAGTTCCATTGCTTGCAGGCAATCCTGAGGCTAACGAGCGAGCTGAGCATGATTACAGGCAATGGATTTTTCTGGCTGATATTATTTTCGTTTATAATTTCAGACTGCCTTCCTCGGCGAATTAAAAGGGTAATTGGCTACGTGCAATAAATAATAACTTACTGATGAGTACCATAGTTGATATTGTACGTTTCAACACTAAGTGCTGAAAACAAAAAATCCCATGCCGGTGAAGAGAATGTCTTTCATTGTATTCCAGTGTCTTTGAATAACGAAACATCACTGAAACGGGCCCGAAATCTTTCGAAGCAATTATGTTCTTTTTCAGTTTTCTCAACCAACCATCTCAGCAAAAGTTAAGTTTTGCATATATAATTAATTAATTAATATTATTATTACAATTTCATTACAAATTGCACCATTTTTCTCGTTATTGCTTTCCATTTCATGCTTTCCATTTCTTCGTATCCTTGCCGATCCTCAAACTTCAAAATATTTTGAAGGAACTTTGTTGTTTTCTGATACTAAGAATTTTTTTATTACTAACTGTAATTTCGTTCTAATTATCGAACGACAAAATGTTTAAAAAATTCTGCTCGCTCCAGTAATTTGTACTATCCCATTTTCCAATCTTGTACAAATTTTGATAACCTGAATAAGTATTGGATGTATCGGTTGGCCAAGAATATATTATCGTTATTACAATGGCTGAAACTGTAGATTCCAAGTGGAAATGCTGGAAACACGAAATCCCAAAAGTTGTAATCCTTAGCGATTACGGGAATACTAAAATAATGCAGATCTTTCTGCATCAACTATTGTCCGGATTGATGAAGCCCTATCAACTAAACCAAGAAATTAATCTTCATCTGGGACACACAATCAGCAATCGAACGCAAACCCAACCCAAATGACTTCAGTGTGGAATGAAGTCAGATACAGAAATCTATTTTGGCCGCAGAGATAATTCGATTTGCGACTCTCAACCTGGAAAGACCGAAATGCTACTGAACCTGTCAAAAAAAACAGAAAATGCAGACTTATTCGGAGTCAGCGTGACAATGACGGTTGTCGCAGTTTATGTAATCCAACGACACCATCCATCTTTACTTACGAAAACCAATGAACAATGCTTGATTAGAAAATTTGTCGAACTTGTCACTAGGTGTGAAACAAAAAGACCTCAGTCAATTGCCATTACCGAAACTTGGTTTAACCCGGAAATCCACGATTGTGAGTTAGAGATTGCTGGTATATCATTGCTCCACCGCGACCGTACATCATGTGGAGGGGGTGTGGCACTCTATTATGATCAGAGACTCAAATGCAGATAACTCACGGATTCGGACTTGGTGCTTCAGGACACGCTATGGTGCTTGTTGACAATGACTAAGTTAAAGATTGCACAATCGACGTAATTTATCGTCCACAGACAGCCCCGGAAGTGTATAGTACAACTCTACTTGACAAGATACGGTTGATTGCCTCGAGATATGATATCAGAATCTTGAACATGAATGACTTTAATTTGGCTAATTGCTGAAGACTGAGAAAATATCTCAGAACTGCACTCCTTGTGAGATGCAACTTTATAAAATTCATCCTTTTCCTTCGTCTTTACCTCAAATTTTGAAACAATTTCCAGGATCTAAATTTTGTTGATTATATTTTCCGGAATTTTATATTTATGCTGTATTTGATGGAAAACATTTCTTTTGTTATTAAAAACTTGCTATTGTAAATCCTTTCTTTACACGCCTTTGGTTAATTATTTGTTTTAATTGTTCGTTTCGGCCATTGTCGGTCATTGTTGTTAAATTTGGTTGCCATTTTGGGCACTTGAAATTGGCTTGTATTTTGACACCACTTTTAGGTGTTTTGTCTTTGATAGACATTTTGGACGGCAATTTTGGTAACTCCTTTCATTCTATTTATATCTCAGGTCGTCATTGAACTTTTTTGCTTTGATATAATTGATTCTGGAGTATTTGTGCTCCACTGTTTGCTGTACGTTCCTTTACAGTTGAGGTTTGTATAATTATTGTTGTTGTAATTGTTGCTAATTACAATACCGTATAACATCCGAATTGTGGTTTTGAATTTGTCGAACTAAGAAACGGGTGGAATACGCGTTACTCACGTGACAGACGTTACACACTCGCCATCTTCCAGCAGCTGTTTGACGAAATTCCCTTGTTAATCACGTGGAAAGAAATACAAAATACAAAGGGATTAATATGCCTTCAATGCTCGTTCTGATCTTGACAACTCAAGAAGAGTCGGTCGAAAACATTACATAAGATTGTCCGCTAGGTTTGAGCGAACATGTGTTTTTGAATTTTCACTACCTATGTCGAGTATAGCCGACAAACCATACAACAAAAATCATCAGAAAGGTATGTCTATCTAAATTATGAAACGCCCTAAGTTTGATTCACGATTGGCAGAAGAACAGCAAACTAGCATTTTGACTAAGTTTAACCGGGAAATCAACTCTAACTCAGCATTCGTACCTTAACAGTGCGGAAATTCATTCAGATTTAAAATCCGCAGCGGCACTCGGAAATGGATTGAAATGCGAAATTTGGTTTGGAGAAACCATCACCCATTGACTACCAATAACACATATGAGACCTTTCGAAAACTTATAAACCGGGTTATTAAACTTATTGCTGAATACAAAATAGAGTATCAAGCCGACATATTGTCTAAAATGAAACGGAATCCGAAGCTTCTTTACCGGATTGTGAACAATCAGTGTTCAGTTGAACCAGGAGTTTCGGCTTTACGGACGGCCTCTGGAATTACCACAATGCAGCTGACACCGCGGATGTTCTAATAAATAAACATGCTACAGTATTTTGTCCGAAGGAAAGCGTGCATATACAACTGGATCCACAAATATCGCATCCCGTACCATTGAACACAATAACCATTACCAAGAAATAGGAGCTGGGAACTCTACTATCGTTGAATCCCAGAAAATTCCCTGGTTATGATAAAATTACCCTCAATATACTCAAGCATTGTGCACAATTTCTATGCGGACCTCTATCTCAGTTATTCTGCGAATCGCTGTCCCAATGTGTCATTCCGACGGAATGGAAATCCGCTATAATCTCCCCGATTTTCAAAAGAGGGGCACGTTCAGAGCCCGCAAATTACGCAAAATTACCTTGTTGTCCGCCCTATTCAACGTACTCGAAAGGATCGTTATGAACAAACTGAGCAGATACCTTGAAGAAAACAAGATATTTTTCGGGAGCGCAACACGGATCAAAAAGGGATACTCATGCCTCACTATCCTTCTCCTTTTCGTTGACGATTGGACGCGAGCAGTTGATGTTGGGGAAACCATCCATATATGTTACCTCGATATGTATAAAGCACTTGACAGTGTAAACCATAGTATTCTTTTACAGAAGCTGGCAGGTTGTGGTATCACTGGCAGTCTATTAGCCTAGTTACAAGATTACCTGACTGATCGGCTTATTCAAAACTCTGTGAACGGTGCTTTTTTGAAGTTGGTAGCCGTGACAAGTGAAGTGCCTCATGGATCCGTTCTCATACAAATCCGCTTTGAAATTTATACCAATGACATAACGGCTCTCATAAAATGTACGATCGTTCTTTTCGCAGACTATATAAAAGTGTGGTCGCGGATAAATGAGCTGGAAGACTGCTAACTGCTCCAGAAGGATCTGGACAACCTCCAGGTTTGATCCCTAAAATATCGCCTATTTTTCAATTACCAAAAGTGTCACATCTTAAAATTGGAAAATATATGGAGTTTCACTATTTTCTTGGTACACACAGCTTCTCGTGGATCATGGAACAAAAGGACTTGGGTGTGTTAATAAGCAACACCCTATGGATTTCGAGGCACTGCAATTCCGTCTATCGCAAAACATCACAAAAATGGTTACCCCTAAATCGAATTTTCGGTAGGTTCACAAAACAGACAATTCCCTGCATTATAAAAACGAACGTCAGGCCCACGATGGAATATGCAGTTCAAGCATGGTGTCCATGCCTTAAAAATGATGTTGCAATTTTGCAAAGAATGGAGCTACGGAACTTGTCAACGGACTCAACGGGGAACCATACAATGAGCAAATCAAAACCCTGAATTTTTCGATTATCCACGTTGTCGTCTTTGTGAGGATTTGATTTTGGTTTATATTATTTTGAATACCGCAAATCACCCTCGACAATGCTTATCTAATCTACGGGCTCGCATGAAACAAGAGCTCACACATTTATTACAACAGTTTCTTATTCACGACTTAACTGCAGACGACATTTTTACAGTGCGAGTTTGTTTTACTCGAACAATCTACAAGATTATTTTGTAAACTCACCAAATCAGCAGATATTCAAGAGAAGTCCTAATGCCTTTTTGACCCTAAACCCGTACTTCAAAAAACTTTACATCTTGACACCATGCATCTACATATATCATCCCACCACTCGAAAACATTTTCTGCCTTTGGAGTTTTACCTGATTCTTTAACTGCTCAGTGAGCAATCACATCCCGCTCTTGCTTGTTACATTATTCGTAGTTCCCTCATTCTTCTGTGTTTTTTTATAAAGTTATATGATTTTTAAACCATTAAAATTGAATTGAATTGAATAATTTAAACCGGAAGATATGCTTTATACGACATCCAACGATGGTTCATAAGATCAATTATTACTTGGTTTAATGAGCATACGTACAAAGAAATATGTTTGTTTAGGTTTGGAACCAATAAGGGTTCATAGAATATGACTAACTCTCTTGGTTATCTTGAAAGACCAAAAAATCGACATTGAATGTAATTGAAAATTAGGAAATCGGATATACAATCTTTGAAGCGAAAACAAAATAAATATAACAAAAGTTCACAATCATTTACAAAAGGAGTGCTAAATTTCTATAGATTTCGATTTAGGGAATTTACTTCCTGACAAAATACGTCTAATTACTTCTTTCACTTATCACAAAAATCAAATTAAATCGTTTTCCTCACCGGAAAAACCAGCTCATCTGTTCAATGTTAATATAAGTCTAGACAAATTAACATTATTTTCCGTAATCTATGGAAATTATTTCGAATTCGTAAATACCAGTTTGAAGTTAAACGACGATCATCATTAGTAAGCATCAGTATAATAAGGACCTATGGGAGCTTCAAATTACTTCTAATTAACCATTTTGTAAATTTCACATATATTGTCAAAGTGAAAACATATATTATTATTTTATGTAATCTGCCATGTAAACTATTACTCTAAAGCTTTCCTTCAACTGTTGCTGGAAAAATATGTAATTATTTTTGACAATAACATTTGCGTAGTCTTGTTTGGAATATTTGTAGCTCGGGTCTTTGTTGTAGCTTACTTGGATATGTTCTCCAAGCTTGTTGAGTTTGCATCGGACGTTTCGTTGCCAGACTAGGCAACATCTTAAGCGTAGTCGCTATGTTATGTAGCGTTTTTGTTAATAAAATCAACTAATAATGCATTACATGACATGTTTTTCCAAAGAATATGCATAGGTATTATAATCACTGTAATGTGATGTAAATGCGAATAGAAGCGTATGTTTGAATTACTCATGGAGATATCATTTCTACTCTTATTTAAAAACCGTCGCTGATGTCCCACTGTAGAACATCTGTCGCAATTCGTTAAATAATTATTGAACATTCTGGCCATCGTACGATATGGAATTTTGCTGCATTTTTATTGCCAGCTAAAGCTGATGATATTGTATATCCCCGAGTGAGGTTTGTGACTCGATTAAGCAATTCGAGAAAGTGTCCCCAGGTCCATTCTTCTTAGGCGACCCTGTGAATAGCACATGACAATTTTCGATTTGTCAACCATCTTAGTGAGACTGTGAATTTGAAATGGGTTTCTTCGTTAGCAAGTTATTTGAAAATAATCCAGACCGATCGGGAGTCCATAATCATGAAAAGAAAGTTTGCAACGAATGGGTTAGAGCAAAACTTTACCAAAATCCTGCTCTAGCCGATTCATTGTAAACTTTCTTTTCATGATTGAGGTTCTTTGTTGTGAAGGACATAGTAGGACTTTAAATGTATCATGATGGTGATGTAATCTGTCTGGGTTGTGCAATGCGAGTCCGGATTTCTGACATTTATATTATGTTCATCGAAAGCACCTCTTTTTAATGTAACCAATGTAATCCTCTTTTCTATTTCGTTTTGTTTTCCTTTAACATTCTACTGGCGTTGTATACGTATTAATAGAGCAAAACGAGGTGGTCGCTACAACCCAACGGCCGTGGATTCAGACCTTGAGACTAGGTCTGGAACAGACGTCTGTTTCAAATTCCGTTTGTCGAGTGTATTCTGAAGATGATTCAACAACGGGATGTATTCGAACCGTTTGAGAAATTTGCAGTTTTTTGATCTGGGTGAATGATTTACTCGGTTATATAGTGGAGGCAGATTGAAGTCTCCCATAATCAATAATTACGGATTGCGCAGTTTTTCAACGTACTTCACTGCCTTGAAAAATTTTACGTTATGCGCATTTAATGATAAAGGTCAACGATAAGCTACACCGAAAACGCAACCGTCTCCTAATTCGAACTTCAAGTTACACCATTTAGTGTCGTTCAGATCGAGATCCGTGAATATAACTACAGTGTTATATATGCGTTCGTAGTATTGAACGGCCTCATCACCACCTGTTATTAAGTGCTCTCTTCGAAACAGGGTCATGTTTGAAATAGTGAGTTCGCGATCGCTTATATGAGGTTATAACCATGTCTCAGTTATTTCAATGAAATCAAGTGAGTGGTGATCACAAAGATCCTTCATTTTAGCTAGTTTGTTTACCAGGCATTGTGCGTATGTACATAGGCAATTCATTAGGGTTTTCGTAGACAATGATGGAGCTGAAATCACGCCTATTTGTCCTACCATTCTAGAATCGGGCATTGGTCGTTTTAGTGGATTGCCACAGTATTTCTAATCTGAGTCTCGTCTGATTGTAGATTGTAGAAGATTCATTAGTCAGTTTCGGGGTAGAAAGTCTGGGGTCATTCGTGTTGACACCATTCTGCGTCATTTGTAATGACCTTCCTGAGGTTGAATGCATTTTTATTAAAGAGCGAAAATAAAGTTGAGATGAAATGGAATGTACTGTGTGGAAACATGATACTTGGAACATTTATGCCGTTAGAACTGACTCGTTTGAAAAGAGGACGTGATTCACTGAATCACGATAAAGCCACACTATTGAGGTTGCCTCGAAATAATTAGCATGGCATGGAAAACGTTCTACTAAATTCTTAAATTTTTCAAGGATTTTTTGTTAAACAAACTAATACTTTACAACACCACATGATTACGGTATGACAAATAGCTGAATATTCGTATTCGTGTTGCTATTCCATTATAGGAAAAAGGAAATTATGAAGGCGACATAAGAAAGGCATCAACCCGCAATCTCATCATCTTCGGAGTTTTAGAACCTGCAAGCAATCCTGATGCCAACGAGCGAGCTGAGCATGACCACAGACAATGTCTGATATTATTCGTGCCAAAAAACCGTCTTTGTTGGCAATTTCAGTTCACATTTCTTAAAGAGTTATGAAGGAACTGAACAATAATAACTGAAAATATACTTTTTGTTGAGGGCTATGATTGACATTATACTTTCGTATTCACGTTTGTTTTAACGAATGCAAGTGAGGTCGTCAAATGAATATTAACCAATAGGAAATGTTCGTCACAGATATATTCATGGTTTCGTTAAATTTGGTGCTCAGTATAAATATGTTTTGCGTTATGGCTGCCGGCATATCCTTGTATTGTTTGTTAGATTTTTGCTTGTCAATAGACGGTCGTATTTATGACAAGCCGGTACGTTCAAATTTGTGGAAATTAATAAAATACTGGATCATAATATTTTTAATATGTGCACGTTAAAAATTTGCCAATCTGTATTGTGAAATATTCTCGTACATCCTACCGGATACGTAAAAGACTTAAGTTTGAAATTATCCAGGCATTGATTCTAAAAAAATTATTCTAAGTGGAAGTAACTTGCGTTCATAATCAAACGTATACACGTTTCTAGTGAACTCGTTCGTTTATTAATTCAAAATTTTCAATTTATATCCAACTTTCTTTATTGATTTAAGGAAATCGCTAATATGAAAAATATCTCATTACTCCTGTCTCCATAATTTTCCCATATTTTTGCTTCATAATACGTTACGCTTTGTAAACAAG
>JACCGJ010020505.1:0-71769 GCA_013407085.1 Atriophallophorus winterbourni
GACGAACAACTTTCCGGCAGATAGAAGGCAAATGATCAAAGTCTGCTGTTTGTTTAGAGCGCATACGGAAGAGCAAGAGACACCGCATGATCGCCGGAGAGCATTTAAGTCTGAGTGCGAAAATCCAGATTTTTAGCACGTGTGAATCACTCAGCCAAACAAGTAAAACACCGATACATTGCTCGCAATCTAAGAAGTTTGATGTTTGATATGTCTTAAAGTAGGGAACAGGTTGAGTGCCGAAAAACAAATGAGAGCTTACATTCGAGTGAGCTTGTTTCCGTTTGATTGAAGTCGAGCTACGGGCGATACAATCTTTTTGAATGAAGGCAGTGGCTATCAACAGCAAATCCTGCTCAAGTTGTCTGAAAAACAAATATATGCGATGGTTATTCAACAGTCGATGCGAATGATCAACCACAAAAGATCAAAACTCACTGAAAATCATCCAAAGCACTGTCGTAAACGATCCAATATCCTACTTGGTCACGAACGTGCATTCGACCTTCCTCGTTGAAATAAAAGTCGTCGTGGTTGTCCACTTCAGCGAATTGCATAAATTCGGTTTCTTTAATCCTGACGAGATAAGTCAGCGTTAATTTGTTCAAGCCATTCTTAAACAGCATGCCTTAGTACAGGAGGAACAGATCTACATGAAAATCAGCGAAACCTCTATGGAAAAGAAAACGAAAGCTTGGATATCGCTGGTACGAGTAACCTGTTAAATCCCATGAGATTGTTCGTGCCAGCCATATCCAACAGTGGCTTACACATACTACTTGTTTACCGTTTCCCATTGTTTCAATGCATGTAGACCCCGATCGTTCTGTGATAGTTGTAAGCCAGTGAAGCATTTGATGTTCGTTACCGATGTGATATTGTGTTTGACGATGATAATGAAGACCATGAAACTTAGCAAAATATAGGTAGCGTGTGGATTTTTAGACGACCTTATATTCAAACAAATTTAGTAACTGGCTTTGTGAGTTCATCGGTCTGGAACACGAGAGATCGTACAGGTAGTGGAGAACAACAGATAGAATACGTAGACTATCAAACTAAAGGAGAATATCAGTGAAAGCCATGAATCCCTTTCGTGGAGAGGGTGATGGGCACCGAAGTCCAACAAGAGCTCTGTGAAGACCTTCAAAACACCACCCTCGGATGAAACGTAAGTGCGGGAAACGCCAAAAAAACCAATGGCTGCTATGACGAAATTAAAAGAATTCGGTTTACGGAAGAAATAGAAGAGAATGGATTGAATTAAAACCTGTTTGTAAAAAGAAGCAGATGGTGGAGATCAGCTATTGAACGATCTTCAATCCGAAACAACGTGGAAAGAGCTCGACAGGAACCGGTTTTCACGAAATAACAGGAGAAAACAGCTACATGTGACAACTTACACGTCACCAGGTGATTTTCGCGCTGACCAAACCATTCGCAAAGTCAACATATGTTTACAACTTTGCTACAAGTCTCACTGAACCTGGTCACGCTCCATCCACCTGATGGTATCAAACAGTTAGAAACCCGTTGTGGTGAGAAAGTGTGGAATGTGAGCAAAACATTAAATCGGTCATTCGCATTGAATTAGTTGGTATGCGCGTGATTCTTCATAACGTGCGCGGCAAACGCTTGACCAACTAGCGTTTTATTGTGTTGCGGGATTCATGGAGAACAGAAGGAACTACAGATGGATTGTTCTCAAGTTGTCAATCGTAACTCTATTGAAGTCCTCACCGGAAACGAGAGGGTGAGGGTGCTTATCCTGGGAACGAATGTGCTTGAGATGTAGGTCGACGTTTGTAGTGGAAACGCGTGTGTGGTCTCAATCCACTTAAGTTCGTCACGTTATACTAGGTAATAAGCAATCGTGTATCGGTCAGCTCAAGCAATGGACCAAAGACGGTTCTTGAACCATAGTATCCATGTCTATAAACTAAGAGAAGACTGCAGTAGGCAGTTAACCAGGCCATTCGGGGTTTGAAATGAAGTCAAACAAGCGGGCACGTAAACCAGTACTTGGCTTTGTATACAAAGGCTATGAGGAATTGATACTGTAATGATACCGTATTTAATTGAAGGATAATCTTCTTTCAAAATAGATGTTAGCAGGAACAAAGCTGCGTTGTGTGCAAAAGCTAACACATTGACCCTATCTAAATATATTCTAGAAATTGTTAAACGGTAGCAAGAATAACAACGACTGGAAAACTAGTTTATCCTCAGGAAAACGGTTCGGTTTCATTAACACCTGGTTAAACCACGACATGAACATATGTTGACTGACGATTAACACTACAATATCGGCTTCGCCGAATTTTCGTCAACCAATGGAGAAAAGATGAGGTTCAGTGATCCATCAAACGGTGGATGGTGGACAAAGTTTGACTCTGAATCCACAGTTAGATGAGTTTGGTGCAACGAGCAACGAAGTTCGAAAGCAGAACCATGGCGATTCTGGGTCGAGTAGTGACACTTTTTAATGACTAAGGCTTTGCTGTTGCTCAATTCCCCCAGCACATAAAACTCAATGCATATCGGGTTGTTTGTTCGAATCGGCAGACATTGATTCCATTCGTCATCATGACCTAGTTAGCAATCTGACACCACGCATCTGACATTACCGGCAGCGAAATTTCACACTACACTGAATGTCTTCATGACGTGTGACTAAAATAGCGTGAAAACTCAGCCTGGCCACAACCAACGCTGTGTGGAAAACCTCCGCAGCGGCATTATGTGACTCTTTCATAGAAGAAGAGCAAAGTTCCTATGCAATGAAGATAAATGTGATAGTAATCGCTTTGATTAGTTTTGCGGACAGAGTAAGTTTGGTAAATCAATTGTGACAATTGGAACAGGGAACGTAATTAGACAGTACTCCCTCCATCAATTATACAAATCCTAAGTGTGTCAAGTCGCGTCAACAAAGTCAAGATTGGTCACCATATGTGCCAGGCACCATGTGAGCAACACATTACTTTGTTCATCTATAAGCGCCTTGAATGCTTGACCAAGAATCACTTTGTGATTCTGTGTCTGAACATCGTGGTTCGTTGTAAGAACTCTATGTAACAGTAGCATACAAGTATAACTTTGTTTACCACTTTTCCACTGTTTCAAGGCTCACTGAACCTGATCTTACTGTCTCCACCTGACGACGGCAAACAGGCAGAAACTGGTAGTGGTGTGTAAGGGATGGGGATGTGAGCAACACTTTAGTTTGATATCACTGTTGGATGAGACCGACAAGGCACGCAGTGCAGGCAATGTAGTATCCTCATCTGATGAACAAGGGAGTGTGTGTGATAAAAAGCGCGCAAATACGGGTTTTGCGTTCAAGCTAATGCGTTTAATTACATTCACGTTTGTGTACGAATGTGACTGAATAGGTTTAGCATATCTCACTTTTTTAGGCATGCGGATACTGATCCCCAAGTGATAAGTTCAAACAGCACAAAACGTTTGTGTGTGTGATGTAAATGCAAGAAAATAAATGTTAAACACGTTTAAAATGTAAGATAAAGTATTAAATAGATTTTTTTTCTTAATTAAAGTTTATCCATCACAGCACCGAGAGCTATTTTGTGGAGATTAGTTTCAGATCTACCAAGCTGACGGCATACCTATCTGCGTTAGTGATTTTGTCTGCTTACGCAAGCAAGTGTTCCATACAAGACTTAGCGCTACACTACAGTACATTGACGTTTTTAGGATGCACCTTGTGGCTCGTGCCTAGTACTTGTTTAGCTAAATCTGAGTCCTTAAGCAGAAGCTGATACACTCTTTCATTTTGTGCACGTTTCTTTAAATTCATACGCACATACGCATGACAGATTGAGGGGTTAATTTTCCACTTGTTTGTTAGTTCTAGACGATTTATAATTAGTTAAATTAAAATAAAATTAAATTGAAATTAAAATGATAGTGAACATTCAATCAGAAATTTTCAATTTATATTTCTGTCCATACTTAGTAATGAACCTGGGCAACAGGATTACTTGTTGTGTCTTGCGATGGGTCGCAATCCATCATAAATACCGGCCCAGTTTACAGAGAGAAACCTTGCTCACACAGTTATGTCGTAAGACACAGCTACCGAAGACAGACTCCTTAGTTTAACACTCCAAAGAAATGCTTTCCGTATTCAGTTTTTGAATCTGCAACATTATCGTCATTCACTCCGGATTTAATCCTGAAGTCATTTTGTAAATCATTTACTTTTCGGTGGATTCGCCAGAAAAATAAAACCACTGTTTATAAGTTCAGGCCTCGATGCGGTAGAATGAGTAATTAAGACAGTATTATAGAGAGATGCGGGGTGAGAAAGCCCGATTGAACAAACGCCTCTCGTAATAAATCATTGGAAAATGTTTGCAAATTCATGCTTCCATGCAAATCTAATTACAGCGAACCCGGAATGATGAGGACGGAATCAAAAAGTGGAAAGAATGCATCGGAATGCATGAAAGTCCGAATAGTGTAAGTCAAATATCGATCGTGAACCCGTATTCACAGTGCCATTCGCATTGATGGCGGTACGATGCAGCACGAGTGATACCATTGACAACGGAGGTAAACAAAATTTGCATTAAAATGGCATAAACGTCGAAAGTCACAAAATTCATCTTCGCTCATTTGTATTGATAAGTTCATACCAAGCAATGGTGGCACTACCCACAGTCCACAAATGGGACACAACGTTATGGAAAAACAGCACCGAGTGATCCGAAGTGATCGCAGGTGGTGCCTTCTCTGACATAGGATGAATATTCGCGAATTTGGGATACTACTCTTAATTCAGCAAGGCTTCACTTTGTCAGACAACCAAATGCAGATTTTGATTAGAGGGATTACGTTGCAGATTCATCAATCATGTAAACATGTAGCAAAATAATAGTACGAGACAGGAAAATATATAGTCAGAATCAAGATGTTCAATCATGCATATGAATTAAGTTGCCCCAGTTAAGCTTGTGTAAATAACCGAAGGCCCCTTTTTATACTGGGTATATAACAGAGTGTAAAGACTAAAGACTAAGCGATTCCGAACAGCTAGTTCCGGATTTGGCTACCGTGGCTATTGTATATTCCTGAATCGAGTGACCGCTTTACCAAACTACCCCAAAGCGGACGGCACAAAACGCACTAATGAGAAACCACACAATGCGCGAAGAGATCTTGGAATCAAACAATGACTCGTGAACAAACTCACGGTGCATCATCATCAAAGACAGCATTACACCGGTAGCACGAATGCTTAACTATCATGCAACCATGAAAAAGTAAAATCCTAAAAGATGGGGAAGGGTGGAACTTAAATTGCTACGGCTTCTATAGAAGAGTAAGCACAAACAAAATGGGAAGAGGTGCCTACACCTCGAATGGAACATACATTCAAACAAGTTTCATGAACGAGTAGAGCGACATTAGCACGGCAGCTTCCTTGCGGCTTTCACTGTCTTGCATCAAAACAAGCTTTTCTTGTCACTCCGCTTGACAACATACAAGATTAAGCAAACACTCCAAGAATATGCTTAGTGCAAGACCGCCATTGAACACGCTTTCGGAACATATCCTGAAGCGGAACTATCCATTGCGATATCTGATCGCGGGGACACCAGCGTGGAAGACGCGCTGCGCCGACTTTAGAAAGGTTACTAGTGAGAATTTTTAACTGCCTATGCCATGTGACGGTTTGGCCACCCTGAGATTTACGCCAATCAGGATGTGGCGTCGCGAAAAGAATCCGTTTCGGAAGTCAGTGGTCCAGCATCCGTAAAACGTGACCCAACCAGCGTAACCTATGCAGGTTGAACTGCTTCGCTATATCAACATTACTACCGAACAACTTACTTCGGAGAGCATCGGTGCGTATGCGATTGTAACAGCTAACTCCTAGAATGTTGCGGAAACATCGGTTGTCAAATACTTGGAGACGCTGAATGTGTTCTTTACGTAAGGTCCAGGTTTCGTACCCATACAGTAACACAGCCCGAACTGTCGCTTTATAGACTCTACCCTTGAGTAACAGAGACAGTCCTTTCTGACGCCAGAGGTGACCTAGGTTACGGTCGCTTTGGAAATGCGTGCCGAGACCTCGTCGTCCAACGATGCAGAATTATTGATACAACTAACGAGATACGTAAAACGTCGTCGACGACGTCGTCGCCTCTACCAGGCCGGAAGCCAGCTTCCTGCTATGTTAATCTTCAAAGGCATATGGACGCTAATAGTCTCGCAGTAAATAAAGGAATGCGGTCAGATAGTAAAAGCGCTTTGGAAGAGAGTATGTTGGATATGCTTGATTGCGAAGCGTCCACAATCCACGATATCAGCTTGGTAAGCACACAAATCTGAACGCCAGTATTCTACGGCGGTTTGTTTAAAAATGGGCTGCAAAGATTGAAATGCATTGGATGCTTGTGTTTGTCATAACACTCACTTGAATTCATGTGGCGTATTGAACAGATAGCCGTGGCCATCTATTATATTTCCACCGCCTTGGTGGCCTTGGGATTCTGTGCCAATTCGGTGGTTCTGAGGACTACTGAAAGTTGGAAACACCACGGTGCTGAACTAGTATGAAAAGTTAAGGTCGCGAAATAGAAATAAAATGTAAAAGTGAAAATGTGGATAAAACCAGCGGCATAGGATATTTAGCCAATTGTTAAGCCTCAAATGCTGTTTCACAGTGGTAAATTGTACACGAAAAGCTGCGTGTTCACACGAATGTTCTGAGTTTATAAATATCATAAACTGTATGCCATTTACTGTTTAACGGAAAAGTGAGAATTCTGTAACCTTCAATTACACGGTATGAACTCTTCAAGCTTCAATACATTACGACTCAAGAACCACCAAGACGTTAGGAGACAAAAATGACCATCAACGGCTCCTCTGTAACATAAAGGTGAAGCGAAATTCGTAAGTAGCAACAAGCAGCGAATTCCGCACAATTGATAGTAGCACTAAACCAAGACAAATTGACGCATGCTTGGTTGATTGATTCATTTTTATCACCCCTTGTTTCAGATCAAGTTCAAACGGTACGATCCGTGTTCTGCAAATTAGACAGTGTATAGCGGATGAAAACGGAATTACTCACGTGCGTTCCACTCCTCCTTTGGCATTCATTGACAACCCTTGATCGTTGATTGTTAACGTCCGTTCGACCGAACGAAAGTAATTCAACACCGAAATGACCTGCGAGATGTGGGGGGTCATGATGCAGCTCGACTTACCGTTCGCATCAAATCTCGCAGTTTCAAGTGTCGCAAATGTAAAAACGACAAATACGCGCCTTGCACGCTGGAAGGATCATCCTTGGCGCTTGACGCATCGTCTAATCCGAGCATTTGCATCGCTTGCGTGAAGTCGTAATCATCGCGGCGTTTGCCGAGTTCATCGCCATCAACATTGCTGAAATCGCAAGCCATTCGTGTACACATAGGTGGAGTGAACCGAGAACAATGCAAGAGTCATTCAATGAAATACCAAAAGCAGCTACGTGGCAAATAGAATCTTAAAAATGTTAACATGTCAAATCAGAACTGTGGAAAGAGTTACGCCTTTTCCCGGGGTTTATCGATCAGCAAAGGTTGTCATAGCCGGGGGTGGCAGTGGGGATAAGCTCCCACTGTCTATAAAATGCGCGCGTCTCAAATAGCCTCTGACAACCAAGTCCAGGTTCTGGCCTGCACGAGTGGCTCCCCGAGCCCGGAGTAACTGCTTCTACCAACAGGAGAAGGTGCGAAGGAGAGTGACTGACGCCTGAAAACCGGTTTGCTTCGGGCAGATGAAGCTCGTTAGCCTGGGAGGGCATTTCATCTGGGGGAAGGAAAATCCTGATTTTAAAACTCCGCTGCCTTGAGGGATACCCGATCGCGGGATAGGCTTTGGAAGAAAACCCTGAGGAAAAATCTTGAGCAGAGTCTGGTAGACGATTAGTTGGTGCACACCACCTCTTTCTGGCAACTCCCTGCTGCCTTGTAGGTCGCACTTGGTTATGCAAAGGCTAGAGAAGCTGACTCGAACAAACAACGTGCTGCTGGGGACGCCGCTTTGTACACAAATTCCCAAGACTCTTAAAAAAGCCGGCTCATTCTTCAAGAGGAGAGAGTCTCACAAAAGTAATCAGCATGGCAAAAGCTTAGTGAAAAATTGCTCAATTCCCCTAGGGAGATGAGAACACAAATGCAACTGGCTGCTCTCGAGCATCTCAATTAGAGCAGAGAGCACAGACGTAAAAACAAACCTTGTCCAACAGTGGCTTACACGCTCATCTATTGTCCATTGTTCCACCGTTTCAAGGTAGACGGATCCTGATCCCACTGTCCTACCTCCTGAGCGCAAACAGCGCGAAACCCGTCGTGGTTTGTGCGTGATGGAAACACATGCAAATACTGATTATTGTTTCGAGCTAATGCATAGTTGTAAATCAGAGGCAGTTTTCGTTTGGACCCCAAATTACAATAAAATTAAGCTGTTACCCAGAGTAGAAGCGTATGCTATAAGGTACTATATAAAGGTATAATGATTACGCTCACGTTAATTAGAAAATTAGGAACAAACAAAATTAAATAAGATGCCAAAGATGACACTTGTGGAGACGTTTGTGGTTACAGTTGTTTACAAATTGGTTACATTTTGAATCTGAATACATTTTGAAGATGATCTCTGCTTGTGAGCGAGATAATGGCATGAGGATGGGAAATTCTGGAGTTATTTTAACCTCCGGTACTTACCGGATCAGCATATCCGTATTGTTGTAAATCTTTTTGAAGATTTCCGCCGTGTTCTGCCCTTGCCGATGTGAAACTACCGACGCAGCATGGATCATTGGCGGATGTTGAACCAGCATTGCATGGTGTCGAAGGGAATCTTGTACTCGCTAAAATTGGAACAAAAGCGAAGTTCAATTTGGGCTGATATTTCCTCAATTATGCAAGCGCTGCAAAACATCTGGGTAACCGACCCACGTCAAAGCAAGTGATGGTAGACCGTTCTGTTTCATAAGTATGTCAGCCTGATTAATCAACTGCCGCTAGAAAACAGTTGTACGAATTAGCGCTGCACGAATTAAACATGGAAACGACTGATTGGTCACCATAGGTTGTCCTGACATATGATTGGGATCTACTGGGGTCGACCGTCAGAGAGGTGTAGGCACCTCTACCCAGTTTGTTTGTGCTTACTCTTCTATAGAATCCGTAGCTATTTACGTCCCACCCATCCCCAACTTTTAGGATTTTACTTTTTCATGGTGTGGCAGTTAAGCATTCGATACGCGCTACCGGTGTAATGCTGTCTGTGATGATGATAATGATGATCGTATTTATTACCAATGCAATTTGCTCGTGGTCAGTCATTCTCTTCAGGGTCTCCCACTTTATTAATAGGGCCACTGAAAAGAGTTTTTTATTTATTTTCGTTCATAAGTGATCATACAAATTATGTTTCCTATGTTGTAATCGATTTGATTGAAGTGGAAGATTGAACTACCTTGAATGTATTTGGAAGAGAGTAACCCTAGATAGAAAGACCAACAAATCTTAATGGCAATTATCAGGGATAGCACACTGATCAAATAATCCAGATTGTTCAAGCCAGCTTACTTTTTTATTACGAGCAAACGTTTTGTGGGGTCTTCAAACAATGCGAAATGGTTTTACCGGATTTCAAAATCACAGAACTTAATTTTGTGAAATGCATTTGATTTACACCCGAGATACTCAGAATGTATGCTTTCCGTTTAGGCCTGGGCAACCTGACAGCATCTTAGCCCACGTGCAGTCTCTGACTGTACGGCACTTTGCCTGGATCAGACTTGTGCTTCATACATGCTTTCCGTTTCTTTCCTTCTCTGATCTGGCTGTAGGTTTCAGAAGGATAGGTATACCACTTTTCCGATTTCATTAGGATTTCTTCTAGACAGGGACTTTATTTCGGTTATCGCACATCCATTTTGTTACGGGTATACAGCGAACTAGAGCGCATCCCTAACTCTTTAAAGATCCTGGATTTACCGATTAAGAAGAATTGTAAAAAATTAATCACGCCTAAAACCACACCGAGGTGGTTAAATATGACTAACAGCAGAAAATCGAATTATGATTTTAATACTTTAAACTGTGAATAATAGCGACAGATGAAGCAAGGTGAGCCAGTTTAACCAATATTTAATCAGTAGTGAACAAGATTCGATACCTCTGCAGATTTCAACTTCAAGAAATTCGCTGTTGCTTTGAGGAGATCATCTACGACGGTGGTGGAACGTAGCTCCATGATCAACTTGACCAGATATTCATTGCGTCTGGGGTGAAGTTTCACATACGAGATCCAGTTACTGGGTTTATTGAGAGCTCGGGTCCAATTATCCAAGCCCCAACGCTCACCGGTTGACTGTGGATAGGCGAGGGTGATAAGTGGTAATTTTTATTCACTTTTAAACATTAACAAATTCAATGAAACACTGTGTTAAACTTGTATTGAACCAACGTTAAGTGTATATTTAGAGTCAAATGGACACCAACAATAGTGGCGAGCGTAACTGCGACAGGATGAAAACCTCTCCGATGAGTAAAATCATATCAAATACAAGGCATCGTGCTCTTAGCAAACCACAGTTTAACACCAGCCTATTATGTTACATTATATCTCTTGAAAACAGTTTCTAAGAAGTAATTAAACGTATAAATGACAGAATCTAGTTGAAAATAAATGCGGTCTAGCACATAAAGGATTGTGATCTGTTCCTCACATCACTTTGGTCAGAATCACTATGTGATTCTGTATTTGAACATCGTGATTCGTTGCACGAACCGTATACAACAGTGGCATTCACGTATAACATTGTTTAACGTTTATCACCATTTTGAGTCTGTGTTAATTTAGTTTGGAACATTGTGAACTTTTCAAATTTCAACTTTCATAGACGAAAAGTTATCTTCAGAATTCTCAATCAGACAACCATATAGGATGCGTGAGATCTCGAAATACTTGAAAAAAACTTGAACAGTTTCTCCTGTCTGAATGCATCATTTCAGATTTCTGGATGATGGAAATCATTAGCATACTTATTGGTACCTTCGTTCAACTGATTTGAAATCACATAGGTCAAAAGGGGAACACATGTGTCCAAATCTTCCGTAACCTCTGCAAACCTAATGATAGCATCAAAAATACTCGGGAATCGCGCTTCGTTAATGGTTAAATCCATCTGGAAAATGACATCTCAGTATGCTATTTTTGCTTTACCTTATGCTTTACATAACGCTGACAATGCTGAAATAAAAATGGAACTAAGTGATTGCAACTGACATGATTTTTTTCAACCCAAGTAATAAATGAGGTGACATAGGTTTTATGGATCAGGGTGCTGACGAATCTGTGGGTAGGATTTCGAAACTATTACGATAGTAGAAAATACTCAAGTATTGTAATGCCCAAATGGCCAATGACGACATGAACTCACCTTGAGAGCGTCATACGTTTTAAAAGTGCACATTTCTTCCTGTCGGTTGAATATGTGTCTGAAGTTACGGTTAATGACGGAGAATAACTCCATTTCATCGGCAGATGAACGGATAGCTTGGATGTTCTGAAAACAATTTTGATCAGCGTGAACTATTGTACGGAATACATACCATTTGAATATTATATGCCTGGCAGAACTGCATCAAATGGGGACGAAGGGCATCTAAATCGTTCGTGTGTAGTGGAAGACCGGTTGAACCCTCGTTCGTCACAATACCTCCTCCGGTTGCGGCCAAATACAAATTCGACTTGGTCGGTAGCAACATTTCATTCGCATTGGTTACCATCGCATTCATGATCGCAGGTGGTTGAGGTGCATGGGAAGAAAAGCGGAAGTTGCATTGTGGTTGTGATGTAGGAATATGAAGAGATTGTTCGGCTGCATTGGGGTCATCAATTTCATCTTCGAATTCCACGGATCGTTTATCGGAAACCCTTTTCGATTTGGGATCACCTAGATTGCTGATGGTTGTGGTGTTCAAAGTCAATGTTTCTTCATAAATCGATGCTGTTCGTTCTTGACCGTTTTCTAATACCCTAATGTCTTCGGTCGACGGGTAAGCCGCTGGAATGATGGGTCGCAATCGTCCGGAATCAGCTTTCTCACTTGTACTTCGCCGAGTGGACGCATTCGCATCCTCCTCCACATTGCTGGCTCCAGGCTCTTTATTTTCCTCAGCTGCAGTTGCTGAGGAACCCGATTGGTCGCGAGTGACACGAGATTGAGGGGATGTCATGGAAGGTACACCGGTGACAAACAGAGAACCGGTTACGTCACGTTCATGCGATGGGCTGATGTTCTCGCTTCTGATGTACGGGTATTGTTTCTGTTGCGAAGGATGTTAGCATTGCTTAATAATAGTAGGCGTTCGAGTAATAGCAGGTAAAAGTTTATTGAAAATGCAATGGTGCCAATGAATGGAACGTATCAAGCGTTATTGTCTTCACAAGGTGTTTGTAGAACGTCTCGTTTAATAATCAGAAAATAAATACAAAGAATATGTTGCTGAAAAATGCTTATTAATTAAGTTGATTACGAAGAGAATACGAAATATTTTCTGGTAGATGGCATAATCTGGCATTCACCATCTAACGAATACATGAATGTTTTCTTTGATTATTAAAAATTTGTTATGAGCAAATCCGCAGAGGAAACGTTTACACATATTTTTATGTTGTTATCGATATAACAAGAAGGAGTGGAATTACAATTGATTATGCTTTCAAACGCAATCAACTTCTTCGCTAAACTAAACTACACAACGAAAATATTCACAGCGCATGTGGAACCCTATAAAGAAATAATAGGTTTGGTTGTCGTTGCTGAATTAGTAAAAGTCAACTGATTGGTTTATTGCCAATCATATTTATACCACAATTGCCATGTTTATTATTACGCGTTAAAAACCTATACTCATAAAGGCAAAGAGTTTGAGAAAAGCCTAGGCTTCATAGCTAGGGATGAATATCAATCTCCTCGAAAAAATCTACAACCGCTCGACTAAGTTTGTGCAAGGTTTTTGGACAGTAAATGAATGTCCAAACTCAGGTTGCAATAATTCAACCGGAGAAAAATACACATATACTTAATATTGACCTTTCACATCTAACAAATTGATAATTATTGAGGCCATATGAGTGATTCTATGCAAAAATCTTTTACGCCCTCCGGGAGAACACATTTTGGCCTGAAGAGTCAGCAAAGTTTATTAGAGTTGTTTCTTTTGAAACTACTTTCCGGCAAATCTTGATACATACATATCAAGTCATACATCATTATATAATCGCCATTTAACTCACATTTGTGCTTGATACATTTATTCCAAATATAATTTGGTAAATATAAACCTGATCACTTTTGCTGCCATGTAATTTACAAATTTGTTTATCGTAATCAAAAGAGGATGAATCAGATTCGTGATTGCAAGGTGGATGGATACTCGTGAGCAACTGATTTAAACCATCCGACAGATTAGGGCAATTACGGTTGTTTTATTGCCGTTTTCTAGTTTATTTTATGGATACAAATGAGCTTTTGGCATTAATCGCTGAAGAAAGAAAATTACACAAATATCGGGATGTTAAATAGTATTGTAGACTTTACGGGGAACTTTTGAAATTTCACATTATTATATACGAGGTGATGTACACGATTAACATAGCAAGTTCTAAATTCATGATTTGAATCAGAAGCAAACAAAAGCTATGTGAAATCAATTTCTTACGAACAACTACAAGATAGGGTTAACTTAGAGTTTCATCTTTGACAACCATAGTGATTTTATTACATAAACACTCAAATAGATTAGTTTTGTTTATATCGTACCGTCTTGAAAGGCAATAGTGGAAAAGCAGGAGAATATCACACGAAACGGTTAGACATTCAAACAGCAAGTGGTTTGTTCAAACGTAATTCAAAACAGAAAATCAAAGTTGTACCACTTGACATACAATTACTAAAATAGCTGTAGAATTTTGAGAACGATAGCAAACAAAATCTTAAGACCGAGCTTATGCGTCCGCATGCAATTATTTCTCACTCAATGTCATCGATGTCGACCAAACCAGTTCAAGCAATAGCACTTTACAGAATTTATTTAATGTCTGATGTTGATGGAATCCATCTTTTCATTTTGTCAAGTATGTATAGAGCTTGATGTAAAATACCGGAAAGAAAATAGTTTACTTAAAACAGAGGTTTTGTTGACAAATATAGGAATTTTTAGTTATGTTTTCATATGGTTTAGGAAGGTTGTTATTTTACGAATCATCTAGTAAAACCCTATTCATGATACAGATAGTTGGACACACAAATATTTTATTGTTTTGTTGGTGTTATAAGATTTATATAGAATAATTGCTTTTTCACGTCACGAAAACTGAAATTATGATACCGCTCGATACATTCATATAACAAGAGCAATGCTTATCTATCAATAAATGGTGAATAATATCAAAATAGATTGTACGCTGCTGTGGTTAGTCTTGAGTCTTCTTTTCAGATGTAATAATCCGCCACGATTGTGATTGTCAAGCACTGATTTCGTCGCGCCTTCGATAACGAATATAAGTGCAAAAATGTATACTCGTTTTGTGAGTATTCGGTTAACACCATACGACAGAGGGTTGAAGAATATTCGAAGGAAATAGTAAAACATTACTCATGATTTGGAGTATTGAGCCACCTAAATTTTGTCAAAAGTGTATTAAAAATTAGCCAAAATCTCGTTCAATTTCATTTGAAACATATTGCGACTAGCATATATTAAGTGATGTCACCTTTAAATGTACGGCGCAAGTAGATTATGTTTTGCTACTCGACATCTTTTCAAATGAATCTAAATTTTGATTAAAGATTAACAGTTTCTCAATGAACGTCCACTTAAATATACAGTACTAAGTTTATTTCGTCCGGTTGCACGCTGTCGGCGTGATAACCACTAAGCAGTCTGAAGCATCGTTTGCCATTTACTAGCAGATGACGCTTCCATTATATGCCTTCAAATTAAACTTTAAAAAGCAAGCTCTTTTTGTGCCATGGAATCAAATTCCAGCGCTTCCAAATCAGGGTTGAATTGCATTTGTTTCACAAGTTTGAACGACCGGCTCTTTGACTTACATACTTAATATCCACACAGAATACACCATTCAGTATGCCACTGTTTTCCATATTAGACACATTGATCATTTAAGGTAAACAACGTTGTCTATTTATAACTAAAATGTTATAGGAGCAGTTAGACATTTTCACTCTGACTAGTTACGACATTTTTTATTATGTGCTCGACGTAAGCCGTAAACGCAAAACAACGATCTTATTTTTTATGTTACGATACACGGTCTAGTTATACTGCCATAATATGTGGCATTTGGTGTTACAATGTTTGAAATATTGAGACACCATTTGCTAAATAAATACTGATTTTTGTGTCAAGCTCATGAGTGTAACATCACGTACATGTGTGTTGGCATTTATGATTAAATAGGTTGTTCTTACAAGCCTTATACATGCGTGGCTTACAAGTTCAAGCCATTTTACTGTTTGATCACAGTTTTAAGGTATAGGAATCCTCATCGTATTATCCCTACTTGAAGAGTGCAAACAGCACAAAACAAGTTTTGAGATAAATGTGATGGAAATGCGTGCAAATACGGTTTTATGGTGAAGTATGTTTTGCAATAATCAAAAATTAATTATAATAAATTATTACAAAGCTCAAAGTTGACTTAAACTTCCGTAGAATAAATTAAGATAGCACTTGTAAGGTAGTGCTAGTATTAAATTTTATCGAAAGTAGAATAAGATGCATCATTCACATGTTTAGGTAAAATTAATTATTTTGTAATAAAGGCAAAAATATTGAAAATTAGGCTTATTTGATCATGTTCACAAGTTTCCACTGAAAAAGCTACTAATACATCACGAAACTGAAATCATGATTTTTATCTGATTGACAACTATTCAATAAATACATTTAGTTATGTGTCGGTTTAACATAAATGTTACTATGAATATACTATCTGAAACTCTGTGAAACGTAGTAAAATCTGAAGAACGCGAGTACAAACAATTATCTCGGATAGGAATGAAATTGTTCAACCTCCCTCTAAAAATATAACAGCAAGTATAAGCGAAACTTTAAGTAGGAGAATATTTTAATTAGAGCGTTAATGTATAAGTAAACAGCAGAAATCTAAAAATTGTTTCAAATGGAACGTCATATTTTACATAACAATCTATTGAAAATGAGTTTATAGAATAATTAATTAAACTGAAATGAGTACAAACAACACAAAAACAGTAATAAAGTGCGTGCGTGTGATAGAAAAACATGCAAATACTAAATTTTATTTAAATAAATGTTTGACACAATGAAACATACCACTAAGCTCGCCTGTATTTTATCTCTGTGAGAATATGGCAACCATTTGATGATCTAAAAATCAAATAACTTGTTGAACCTACATTTATAACTTGATTTGGATACGAAAGTGATTGAAGATGTGAAATCAGATAACGTAAATATATCACATAATCTTCAACTGTAACTTCCTCCATTCCAAGATCATTGTTTGCAAGAATGCCTTCCCTTGTAGATGCAAGTCTATGCGCTCTCGAGCTCGCATCTAAATATTCATTTGTCAAATGTCTGAATTAAAGTAAATAAACGGAATTGTTACTCTAAACGGCTTAAATATTCAGAATGTATACATTCAACAGTCGATGTTGTCGAGCAATAACGTTTCCAACGTAACAAATGCTCATGCTTTAGAAGAACGATTTGATGGATTCTGTCAATGAAATACTAGAAATGATATTATTAGATACGGTTATACCATACTTGATGCAAAATAACTGGAAGTGTTTTTTCTGTAAATTCACGCTTGTTACACGCATCTAATTCATTGATCATTAGGTCTGACTGCAGCGTTATTGGACGTGGCTCTAAAACTTGTAATGTACGCTGTAAGATTAGTTTTCGTTCCTTTCGAAAAAACTCTGGATCTTTAGGTATATAAATAGAGCTAGAATGTCAGAAATTTTTAATTTGAGAACCTCATGCCCTTAGAAGGTATTCCATGTATCAATTCATTTTCCTCGATTTGAGATTTTAGCTCCAATATATCTGATCGCAATCCATCTTCTTGCGTTTTTAGGACATCTTCATCTTCATCCATACTGCCGATGAAGCGATATACAACAATAAATTATTGGAATTATGCGCGTGAATTTTGTATGAGATACCGCTTTATTTTTAATGTGATTTGCAAGATAAGGTAAGTTCAGTTGTTTCTTAGGATTTCAGTGTTGGAAAATCATATTATTGATTTTTTGCAGGCTTAAGAATGAATCAGTACATTTTTACGTCAATGTGTTTTTCTTTTAAAACGTGATTAATTATGCCACAGCACATGTACCTTGTAGGAAATTATTGTTCAGTTCAGTTCAGTTCAATTCAGTTGCACATGACAGTAAGTGGCGAACGAGCCAATCGAGCGTCCAGAATTTCTTTTGGTGGAAAGCTGCAGAGAAGCAACCACCACTGCCAAAGCGTTTATTCTTATTGTGGTTAGGATATCCTCGACGATCGCGATGCCAAGGAATTATCCGGGTTGTATTTAGGAAGCAACACGTAATGAATGATGCTGGAAAGATAAGAATACATTTTACCTCAGTATTAGTATCAGTATTACAGGGTGATCATCGACCAAGTCTAATGAGTGCACAAATTCTTTCGGAGGTGTGCTTGAGATTACTGAACACTCCAAGGATTGATTCGTAGGGAGCACATGCGTGTGTATCTGTTGATGATGGTATAGCTGTAGAAGTCTTCTATTTAAACGTTAGAAAGGCTTTTGATTCAGTCAGACACAGGCTGTTGCTTCTAAAACTCTCAGCAATGAGAGTATCAGGAAACCTTCTGGGATGGATTCGCGCATTCCTCAGCAACCATTCCTTTACGGTCAGGGTAGATGATACATATTCCGCAAGTGCGCATATAACGAGTGGGGTTCCCCAGGGCTCAGTCTTGGGGCCGTTGCTGTTCCTCATCTTCATCGATGATCTAACAAACCAACTGCGCGTGTACCAGACTATTGTCTCTACACATTCTCCATCGTAAACATCCACCTATTCAACCTTTGGCAAACACACAATTCAAAGGCCAACCAACGTCACGTGTACAATTATCGATCTTCGCGCCACGGTCAGCCATATCGACCACCTTTCAAATACACATTCAAATGGTGCGAAGCAACGGGCAATCGGATCAGATATAATAACACGGCCAGGCAGCGAACAACACACACTGCCTCTGCATCCCAATCCATTCTTCTGTTTTGTTTCAACCCGCAGAACAACACTTTCGTTCTGCAAAGATAAGATTCGGTGTACAGTGTTGTTCTATGAGCCAGGACGTGGGGGTTCGGAAGCGAAACCGACGCTAGGAGCCACTATCAGCAAACACCGCTAGGGCCATATCCTAAACTGGTGAGCCCGAAAACGAACACACGGTGAGTCTGTTCCTGAACTTTTGACGATTCTTTTTGCATTTACATTTTCGTGCCATCCTCCTCCATGAGTGAGCCTCAGAGAGATTCTAGTCCGGTAACTATTAACACCGTCGCCTTCACCATTCCCCAGTTCTGGACTCAAAACCCAGAGCTGTGGTTCCTTCAGGCAGAATCTTTCTTTGAGATCAAACGCGTAACGCAAGACAAACTCAAAATCCATTATGTAATAAGCTCACTCACTTGCGAGTCACTGTCCTTAGTCCAAGATATTTTGCTGAATAAGCCATGTACTTATGAGGATCTAAAAGCAGCCCTGATCACGCGACTAACAGAGTCCGAACGACTTCGTGTTCAGCGGCTTTTAATGCAGGAAGAGCTTGGGGATCGGACACCGACCCAATTTCTCAGAAGCATGCAATCATTGATCGGCAACCTAACGATCAATGAACGCTTCTTGAAGCAACTCTTCCTTCAACGCCTCCCAGTACACGTTCAGCAAATAATGGCTAACTTTGTGGACATGGTTGGCATCGCACAGCTTGCGGAGATGGCAGACAAGATCGTCGAGATTGAGCAGCCTACCGTAAGCACAGTTGTCAAGGCGGATCCAATAGACGACCACCACGGTCGTGCAATCCGCAGTTTGGAAAGTCGGCTAAACAGGCTTATGAGGGTGGACGTGAATAGGTGGACGTGTACGATGGTGAATGTGTAGAGACAATAGTCTGCTACACGCTAACCTTGTTACATGTTTGCTGACGACGTTAGAATTGTCGGTAGGTCGGATAACTGCGATCTGAGAAGTGACGACGAAGCTGTGACGGCATGGGCGGTTAAGTGGGACCTTCACCTTAACCTAGATAAGAGTCACTTACTCTCTACACTGGCAGAAAACATTATTGTTTTACGCCCTCAGCCCACATGGATTTCTGTAGGGTAAAATCTACTAAGGGCATAGGAATCGTAATCTCCGCAAACTTTGTGTGGGCTGACCAATGTGCTGCTGGGGCTCAAAAGGCTTGTCGCCAACCAACACGGTAGCGCCAACCATGAGCAAACCGCCCAGCACAAAACCTATCAGACAAGGTTGTTAACAGCCCGACTACACGTCACTCAGTTTTATCTATGTGAGGCCGTTTGCCATCAACCCTGGTGGTGCAGGAAATTCTCGGCAGGGACAATGTTTTCGAAGCATCTGGTTCTTCGTTGTCTAGCCTACAAATATGCCTACATCTGCTCATATTGGGCTCGTACTAATACCATGACAGACAGGCGATTCCCGCTATCAGCACGTTCACCCCATGTAAGGCGACTCTGACAGCACCTTCACCCCATGTGAGACGTGAATCTGCTTAGTACTGATCGGTTTTTCGCGTAACCTACCTTGGTGACCACCGATAATCGACCCTAGGGGTTTCTCTGTTATCGCTGAGGTTGGCAGCATCAGAATCGTACGGAATATACACATTGCGACGCGATTTGCCATAAATATGGGAAACAAGGACATCTCACAATGGTTTGCCTCTCGAAGTTCAAACTGATTTACACCCTGGACGAACGCAATACACTTAATTGCAGCCTGAATAGGATGTTTTCATTTTGCACACCGTTAATGATGATCCCGTTCCACCAATATAGTTAGAGCTTAAGATCAATGACCAATACAAACCATTCGAGCTGATTACTGGTTTCGCGGTTACACTGTGCAGCAGAATTTTGTGGTAGAAATCATTCGGTAAAAATTCAATCAGCGCGTTGAGATTAAGGCATCTCAGAATAAAAACATACGCTGGCGAGAATCTCGATCTCATGGGTTGTGTCGAGGTCGAACTAGATCTTGCAAACAAGAAGCATAACTTGAAGTTACACGTAACTACTGGCACAGGTGTAAATCTACTCGGTTGTAATTAGCGGCAGAAAGTACCCGTTCTTAAAGTGTACAATGATGAAGCTTCAACTTACATTCAAACGCTATTGAAGCAGTATGAACCCTTGTTGGCGAATCGGATAATGACAAACTGATGGGTGTTCGTGTGAGGTTACCGGCGACTGCCAAACCAAAATTTTATCAGGCTAGATCCCTTTAATACAGACGGCGGTCGAAGGTGGAGAGAGAATTGCAGCGCTTACTGGACGGAGGATTAATCGAGTCAGTCAGATTTTCCAAATTGTCAAGGCCAATTGTAACGGTGCTAAAGAGTAATGGACCCGTGGGTCAACACAGTCCTACCCACAGAGAACTATCCCATACCGAAAATTGAAGATATTTTTGCAAATCAAGGGAGTGGAAAATTCTTCAGCAAGATAAATCTGGCACATGCGTATCAGCAGCTAGAACTGGATGATCGACCTAAAGTTGGAACAACAATCGCCACCCTCAAAGTTCTTTTTCGATTCACCAGGTTAACATTTTGTATAAATTCTGCCCCTGTAATTTTCTAACGGACGATAGAAATGCTCATTAAGGATATACCTCAAACAGTGACATATCTGGATGATATTCTTGTCACGGTGATGACCTACCAGGAACATTTATATACGCTGGAGAAACTTTTATGTCGTTTGTTTCAAATTGGACTTCGGCTTTTGTTGGAGAAATGAAGTTTTCTTTTCAATAACATGGAATATCTTGGATTCCGCATCGATGGCAATAGAATACATCCGATTCCAGAAACAAAACGCCTCATTTTGGAAGCCCCTAGTCGGATGAACTTTTCACAACTGCGGTCCTTTCTAGGAATGGTCAACCATTACGCCAGATTCATACTGCATGTTGCTACAATTTTGGCTCTTCTGAACAAATTACTTCGCAAGGGAACTGGGTGGACTTGGGGAGAAACGGAATCTACCGCTTTTAAACGGACTAAACATTTATTAACAATGTGTTGTCTGCTAGCGCATTTCCAAACATTGGCTTCTATAATTTTGTTTTGCGACGCATCTCCATAAGGTGTTGGCGCAGTACTCACTCAACGGGATGCCCAAGGGATTACTAAACCTGTCGTTTTTGCTTCACGTACACTCAACTCCGCCGAAAGCAATTACTCACAATTAGACAAAGAAGCTTCAGCTGCCATTTTTGGTGTGACAAGGTTCCATGATTACCTGTGTGGTCAGTGTTTCGAGATACACACTAATCACAAGCCGCTTGTTGGCCTCCTCTTGGAACACAAATCGATCCCACCTGTGTCTTCAGCCCGTATGCAAAGGTGAGCTCTTCAGCTGTCTGCCCACCAGTACAAGATGTGTTTTGTGCCTGGCTCCAGCAATTACACGGCGGATGCCCTGAGCCGTCTTCCATTACCGGAATGTCCAACACATTCAAACTTACCTTGTGAAATAGTTCCGCTTGTGGAATTTATAAACTTCTCACCATGTCGGCGAAAGTTATCGGTAAAGCGATATTTGCGAGATTAGTGGCCGGAAAGTGTCGCAAATAAAGAAGCGCCTTATTGTCAACGTCAGCACGAACTAAGCTTATTCGATGTATGTATTTTATCGGGAAGTCGTGTTGTAATGCCCCCACGTACAGAGAAGCTATTTTGGAAGAACAACATTAATCGAACTCGGCTATCTCCCAAATCAAATCGTTGTTCCGAAATTACTTGTGGTAGGCTGGTATTGATAGCGATATCACACAATTCGTGAATACTTGCGAGCCGTGTCAGCAAACAACAGCTGTGGTACCCCGCGGGTCTGTGGCCCCAAGGCCTTGTCTAAAACAACTATGTATACGTGTTCACATCGACTTTGCTGGAACAATTGATGGTATAATGAAGGTGTAAATATTTAATACTAATTCGAAATGATATAGGCCAAAGTGATACGAACATCAACAACACAGATAACTATAAACGTGCTCCGCTAACTTTTAAGTACCCGCGGTTTGCCGGATACGGTAGTCTGCGATAGCGGTCTTGCGTTTTTGACTGATGAGTTCGAACAGTGGATGCGCAACAACGGAATTTATTTCTTGCATACGCCTGCTTACCACATGGATTCAAATGGACCAACAGAGCGTGCAGTTCAAAAGGTAAAACAAGGTATTCGCAAAATAGCCTGTGATTTACATACAAAATCAATAAGTTCTTTTTGGTTATCGGATAATTCCGCAGTCTACTACGGGCCTGTCACCGGCGAAGTTATTGATGGACCGTCGTTTGAGATGCAGATTTGATCTCCTTCGCCCCGACCCCTGCTCCAGTATATCAGCAAAACAACATGAGATGATGAGACAACAAAACCAGAAGTGTCCCGAGAAGTGTGAGTGTCGGAGACCCGGTTTACGTTGGCCCTGACCCGTCGGTACCATCGTGGAAGAGGAAAACTATCATTCTGGATTATCGGCATAAACTAACTATGCGCATGAGTGATGGCGTTTGCATCACTCGACATGGAGTCCACATTAGATGGCGAGAGACTACACCAAGTCCGTTACAAACACCAGACAATCGTGAGGCTAAAACATTAGTGGAGTCAAACACCGAACAGGAAAGTGCAAGCCCAATCCGGCGGTCTGATTGCTTGCGCATGCTAGTAGAGAGGTATTGAGCGGGACTCGTTTAAACCTGATGATAAAGGAGTGTCGTGTTCGTGACTGTCCCACTAACATCATTCACCCTTATTCGCCTGTGGACTTGTATCGATTTGTGTGCGTGCACATAATGTGTGTTTTGCGGTGTTGACCCACTTTTACGTTGGACCACGAGTAGAGTATCCCGAAAAGGATGCGCGTATCCAATACATATTCCTGTGACTATCTGGATATAACAAGTGTTGTGCCGACAGTCTTGGTCAACCACAACTGTTTTTTGTACCGCTAAATTATACTGAATTGATTCCCGCTTAAGAAGGGTGAAGAGTTTATTTCATCGTGTCGTTTCGGAGAAAAGCATACTGACAATGTGCCAACTTCATGGCACGCGGGACCGTTTGGCCTGAAGTCGCGGGGGTAGTGGGTTGAAACGAATCATTCAATGCGCAAGCGCGCCATATAATTTCCATAGACAAATGAAGATTGCCTAATCGGGGAGATATATTCACCAGTTAATGCGATGGTACGACCGGATAAAACTAGGCGGCAGTGGCTTGCAACGGGGTTTTGAAGGCTAACCATAAACCCGGGAGGACAATCGGTAGGACTTCGGTCAAGTCAATACCTCCATGTGGCATTAACGAGGCTTTGAATTGCCGTGCAACCGTTCCACCATACCATTCACAGCAGGTTGGTAGGCAGTAGTTCGGTGATGTTGGCAACCCAGGGTAGCAAGCAATTAAATGAATGCGCCATTGAAACGGGAACCTCGGTCTAATGTAACGATACTCGGGAAAACGAACTGTCACGCAACTTTCGAAGAATGGGTGCGCAACTGTTTCGCAATAGCAGTTGTGTAGCGGAATGACCTGAGACCACATGGTGAAACGGTTTATGCTGTGAGGATATATTTATAGCCACTTGAAGGCGGTAACGGGTCAAGTAGGTCTCCGTGGATGTGAAAGAAACGCTTATCCGTTTCGACAAAAGCTCCTAATGGGCTCTTGGTGTGTCGGTGGATTTTCTTGCTATGGCAATCATCACACAGAATAGCACCCGAGTTATCGGGCAAGGGGAGAGGTCTTATGTCGATGAAAGTGAAATCCATAAGTTGCGCGATCTCGGCGTCGACAGCTTGCGCTACAGCGATTTCTTTGAGGTCGAGGGAGGATGGCAACTCTACCACGCATATTCAAAAGAGAGCATCTGCGACAGGATTTTGGGCACCTAAGATATGTTGTGAGTCACTCGTGAATTGACTAACAAAATCCAGGTGTCTTGTCTCTCTTGGGGAGTATCCGTCAGCCGATCTGCTCAGTGAGTAAAGAAGGGGCTTATGACAAGTAAACTCGGTAAACTGCCTGCCCTCCAGAATGTGGCGAAAGTGTTTGATCCACAGGTATATTGCCAATAGTTCTGGACCGAATGTGCTATACCGAGTCTCTGCCGTTTGAAGTCGTCTCGAGAAAAACGACATCGGGTACCATGAGCCATCAAGCTGCTGTTAAAGCACTGCCCCCAGTGCTCCGACAGATGCGTCCGTGAAAAATGACAGAGGAAAATCTGGCCTATAGTTGTTAAGTGATGTCATATCGGCGATATGTTTTTTGTGCGACTTGAATGCCGATATTGCTTCGTCCGTTAAACATGACGTCTCAGCGTTACCACGGAGCAGATCACCTAATGACTGTGAGACGCGCGCGCATTGTCGGATAAAACGGCGGTTAAAGTATACTAGCCCAAGAAGTCGTCGAAGTTCTTTGAAGGTGGTGGGCTCTGGGAAGTTTCGAATTGTTCCTGTGTTCCAGTGGTTGTATACCAGAAGCCGAGAGTCTGTGACCTAGGAAATCTACTGCTGTCTGAAAAAACTGTACTTGGTCGCGTTGATCGAAACCATGACTGGACAAACGATCAAATAGTGCAGCAAGGTTACTAACATGGTCTTTCTTGGAGGTACTAGCGATCATTCCATCATTTAGGTAAACGTACACGAAATCGATGTCTCGGCAAACTTGATCCATAACCTGGTCCACCTTGCTGAAGATGGTACATCCGTGAATATTGGCCGTCAGGTGCTGAATATGCGGGATATGGTACCAATCGCGCACCTTCGACTTGTTCAGCCTACGGTAATGACCACAGAGCGCCAACCGTTTAGGATCTTTTTCGGGGCCACATGTAGAGGAGAGGACCCGTGGCTACTAGATTGCCGTATTATCCCTAATTGCAGCATTTGCTGGAACTATTTGAGCGCGATCTAAAACTTCTCTAGCGGTAATCGCCCAGGTCTTCCGTAAAATGGAGGACCACTGGTGGCGATGTGGTGTTACACTGTTGTTGTAACCGCCGGTAGGGCAGTGGATGACGATTAGAAGAAGTTCGGTTATTTCAAGAAGAACGTGGCATAACAGGGTTCTTATTCGCTAAAATGTAACACGGGAAATCCTTGCATCTCTGCTCGGCGTACCAAGAGCTTTTAGACGAGTGGTCCCATCTAGCACCTGCGAGTAGCAAGAATCAACAGAAAATTCGAACGATTGTAGGAAATCAACGCTTAGGATCGCGAATGAAACCACAGCGATTGTTAAAATCTAGCGGAATTCACGACGTAATCACAAATAAAGGGTCAAGAGGCGTTGATATCAGGTTGTTATAAGCGATCGGTTAGCCGCCCCTAAGTGTTGGCGCAGGTGTCTACCGCAGTGCACTTATTTCAGCACCGGTGTTTACCACAAAACATGGACCTGTGGACATATCCTCGATAAAGAAAAGACGATATATTTCTTCCGACTAACGATAGTAGTGTTCGTTAGTTGTCGGACCAAGTTTCCCTCTAGCGCTATGCGATAAGCGCAAGGTTCAATAAAACACCACGCATCATCGACGTTGTAACGATTGATCTAGAAAACGAGTGACCGAGAGTGACTGCTTCAGCGTTTATGGGATGAAGTACATACGCCTGCCTACCACATGGCTTTAAATGGACCACCAGAGCGTGCAGTTCAAACGGTAAAACAAGGTATTCTCAAAATAGCCTGTGATTTACAGACAAAATCAATAAGTTCTTTTGGTTATCGGATAATTCCGCAGTCTACTACGGGCCTGTCACCAGCGGAGTTATTGATGGACCGTCGTTTGAGATGCAGATTTGATCTCCTTCGCCCCGACCCCTGCTCCAGTATATCAGCAAAACAACATGAGATGATGAGACAACAAAACCAGAAGTGTCCCGAGAAGTGTGAGTGTCGGAGACCCGGTTTACGTTGGCCCTGACCCGTCGGTACCATCGTGGAAGAGGAAAACTATCATTCTGGATTATCGGCATAAACTAACTATGCGCATGAGTGATGGCGTTTGCATCACTCGACATGGAGTCCACATTAGATGGCGAGAGACTACACCAAGTCCGTTACAAACACCAGACAATCGTGAGGCTAAAACATTAGTGGAGTCAAACACCGAACAGGAAAGTGCAAGCCCAATCCGGCGGTCTGATTGCTTGCGCATGCTAGTAGAGAGGTATTGAGCGGGACTCGTTTAAACCTGATGATAAAGGAGTGTCGTGTTCGTGACTGTCCCACTAACATCATTCACCCTTATTCGCCTGTGGACTTGTATCGATTTGTGTGCGTGCACATAATGTGTGTTTTGCGGTGTTGACCCACTTTTACGTTGGACCACGAGTAGAGTATCCCGAAAAGGATGCGCGTATCCAATACATATTCCTGTGACTATCTGGATATAACAAGTGTTGTGCCGACAGTCTTGGTCAACCACAACTGTTTTTTGTACCGCTAAATTATACTGAATTGATTCCCGCTTAAGAAGGGTGAAGAGTTTATTTCATCGTGTCGTTTCGGAGAAAAGCATACTGACAATGTGCCAACTTCATGGCACGCGGGACCGTTTGGCCTGAAGTCGCGGGGGTAGTGGGTTGAAACGAATCATTCAATGCGCAAGCGCGCCATATAATTTCCATAGACAAATGAAGATTGCCTAATCGGGGAGATATATTCACCAGTTAATGCGATGGTACGACCGGATAAAACTAGGCGGCAGTGGCTTGCAACGGGGTTTTGAAGGCTAACCATAAACCCGGGAGGACAATCGGTAGGACTTCGGTCAAGTCAATACCTCCATGTGGCATTAACGAGGCTTTGAATTGCCGTGCAACCGTTCCACCATACCATTCACAGCAGGTTGGTAGGCAGTAGTTCGGTGATGTTGGCAACCCAGGGTAGCAAGCAATTAAATGAATGCGCCATTGAAACGGGAACCTCGGTCTAATGTAACGATACTCGGGAAAACGAACTGTCACGCAACTTTCGAAGAATGGGTGCGCAACTGTTTCGCAATAGCAGTTGTGTAGCGGAATGACCTGAGACCACATGGTGAAACGGTTTATGCTGTGAGGATATATTTATAGCCACTTGAAGGCGGTAACGGGTCAAGTAGGTCTCCGTGGATGTGAAAGAAACGCTTATCCGTTTCGACAAAAGCTCCTAATGGGCTCTTGGTGTGTCGGTGGATTTTCTTGCTATGGCAATCATCACACAGAATAGCACCCGAGTTATCGGGCAAGGGGAGAGGTCTTATGTCGATGAAAGTGAAATCCATAAGTTGCGCGATCTCGGCGTCGACAGCTTGCGCTACAGCGATTTCTTTGAGGTCGAGGGAGGATGGCAACTCTACCACGCATATTCAAAAGAGAGCATCTGCGACAGGATTTTGGGCACCTAAGATATGTTGTGAGTCACTCGTGAATTGACTAACAAAATCCAGGTGTCTTGTCTCTCTTGGGGAGTATCCGTCAGCCGATCTGCTCAGTGAGTAAAGAAGGGGCTTATGACAAGTAAACTCGGTAAACTGCCTGCCCTCCAGAATGTGGCGAAAGTGTTTGATCCACAGGTATATTGCCAATAGTTCTGGACCGAATGTGCTATACCGAGTCTCTGCCGTTTGAAGTCGTCTCGAGAAAAACGACATCGGGTACCATGAGCCATCAACCTGCTGTTAAAGCACTGCCCCCACTGCTTCGACAGATGCGTCTGTGAAAAATGAGAGAGGAAAATCTGGCCTATAGTTGTTAAGTGATGTGATATCGGCGATATGTTTTTTGTGCGACTTGAATGCCGATATGGCTTCGTCCGTTAAACATAACGTCTCAGCGTTACCACGGAGCAGATCACCTAATGACTGCGACAGCTTGCGCTACAGCGATTTCTTTGAGGTCGAGGTAGGATGGCAAATCTACCACGCATATGTTGGCATACGCGATTCCCGACAGTTTTCTTGAAGTTGTCTCAGGGAGAAGATCATATCAACGGCTGATCTTTGTCTGCGAAGGCCACTTTGATATTCGGAGTAATCTCTTTAAGCTAAAAATCTGTTAGACTTTAGCAAACAATATACCTACAACATTCAGAAGTGAGTCTGCTGTGCATCACCCCTTTTCTTAAATTGCGTCATGAAATTCGTGACTCGCATATCTTGAATGTCACACTCCTCCTGCCAGCATTAAAGCAGCAAATGTTGACATGGATGTATTAATGCTGTTCTACATCATTTTGTGAGCAAAGCGGTCGATAACCCTATTAAGCTTATCAAGAGTACGGGGAGTATCTAAATGTTCAATGGTTGGCAACCGCTCAAAATTTCCAAGTAAATGCCGTAAAATCGTACTGTCCCAAGAGTAGAGAGAGGAGAAGTGCTCTACCCATCATTCCATTTTCTAAGTTTTATCAGCAATCGGGTGACTAGATGCAGACTTAGTGAGAGCCGTTTTAAGTTTGTTTGGACCAATGGCTCTCTTGATCCCATCACACATGTCGTGAAAATTTCCAGTATTCGCAGCTTTTTGGATACTGAGGCTAATTTCAGTCTAATAGTCATTTGAACATCGTCTTGCAGTCCGTTGGACCTTATTTCTAGCTGCTTCTATAAGTCGTAAGTTTTCATCTGTTGGCATACCTTCAAACCACAAGAATGCTGACCGTTTCTCATCCAACGCAGCAGTCATCTCAGAATACTTATGCTTCGAACCAATCGTTCATTCGAGCTTTCTTTGGACTGTTAGTAGAAATTACGACTCAGTATATACAGTTTTTCAGCGATACCCAGTTTTCCACAGTGGGTTTGTCATGTTGAACTTGGTTGTGGAAGCATTTGCAAATCGCGCAGCTGGATTACGTTCGCACATGCGAGTGACGTCTATTCTCGGTTCAGAAGACAATATGAAGCGGTGAAATCTCGTTTGAGCGAACTCCAGTTTTTCTCAATCCAGTGAATGATCAGTGTCACGGTCTGCGCTGAGATATTATATAATGAGGTGTATGCTTCTTATGTTGGTGCGCTTCAAATAAATGAGATTATGCTGATGCCAATGTTGAAGCAACGATTTATCCGGGAGAATTTATGCTCCGGTTTATTTCGAAGGAATGCTTTGCTGGTATAAATAATGTATTGTATGCAGAGTTCTAAAAAGTGATTTTGATTTCCATTCGCTCTACATATACCGAAATGTCCGAGACAATTTTGCTAAGAATTGTATTATGTACCAAATCTAGCATCCAAATCACTCAATACCACTAAATAATAATGATAATAATAATAATATATATTCTTGGACATCCAAGGCATGTAATACATGATCAGTTTATCAAAATTGGAACAGCAAAAGAAAATATAACGGTGCAAATGACCGAAGTAAGCGGGATTTTTAAACATATTTATCTGTTCAATAATGGGAACGAATATACAGTGAGTAAGAAAAAAATCTTAATGTCTAATAACAATAAGGTTCCATTTGAATTTTGTCAGAATTTACGAATTGCAAGGATAAGAAAACATGGAGAACATAAATGGAATGTAATTATGAAAACGTGGAGTGAATTGTAATAAATTGTCATTAACAAATTAATAAAAAACTTATATATGCACCAATTTATGTTATTTTTACGGAAAGATTGGTTGAGAAGATGGAAAAGGGAACATAAATCCATTAGAATAAGGAAATCTAAAAAATTCTGGGGGATGAGAGAGGGTGTGGTTAATAGCATGGGAGTAGGTTACGCTGTGTACTCCAATACTCTTGAAGAATTGTCGACGAATTCAACCAAAATGCGTTCACCAGCCGGGTTTTTGTTATCTGCAGGAGAGTGAATCGCGAATGGAACAAATTTTGGGCGGATAGATTTCGAGCCAGTTTCAGTGATGGTTCAGTATTCGAAAACACTGGAATATAATGAAAGATATTCTCTTCAGCATCATGTTGAGAGGTCATCAAAGTAGAATAGTTCATCATTTGAAAAAAATAAGAATGTACGGTAAAACATAATGATTTTCAGGTTTTTTTAAACTTTTTTAATTTTTTGGTAGATTTTATTGTTTGAAAGTTTGGATAAAAATGTGACAGTTATAAGCCTCATATGAAATAAAAGACAGACAGACATAATGGTGTATAGAAAATGTCATGGAAGGCAATGTGACAAATAGACAAATGTGATGCAAGTCCCAACCTATGACGAGACATGCATATACCCTATGTAACCTGACACTACAGCAGCGTCATAAATAAATAATCAGAAAAATAATTTTTTTAGATGTTTCGAAATTTTTTCAGAGAGACAATAAGGTTAAAAATGTTTAAACAAAAGGGGGTAAGATAAGCATAACGAGATACAATAAGTAAAGGTACATATAATACTACTCCCAGGTTTTGATGTATGTATGATGTATGTATGAAAGCACAAGCCTGATCCAGGCAAAGTGCTGCACAGTCAGAGACTGCACGTGGGCTAAGATACTGTCAGGTTGCCCAGGCCTAGACAGATATGAGTGGGGGAAAAGAAATAAATGTAACACACATAGACTTTAAGTAACCTGACACTTAATAATACCATGTATTTCGGACATTGTGAACAGTTCTATACGTGTTCTGATGGACAGAATAATTACAATTGGTTCAATAACCAGGAATACCGTGACAAAATATATTGTCTATAGAAGTGTTTATTTTGATAATTTCGCATAGCGATGGAGCAGTAAGAGAATCTACGAGTGTTTCAAATTGACTGTAGATGTGCACATGCGAAAATAGAGTGTAAGAGAATTCCAAAGATGCGCATACCTAATTAAAAAGAAGTTTTGTCGAACTTTAGTGCGAGTAAGGGGAATATGTAATAGCCTCATTCGGTTACGTCGTATTGAACGATTGCGATCTTGGAAGCAAATGGTAGATCTAAGCTTAACTTGGTGCTCTGTGATGATTCGGAAGAAAAGAAAGAGATTAAGGCGAATTCTGTGTAACCATAGCGGGTCAATGTCTAGTAGATTGCATCTTACTTTATAAGATGAAGGATTAGAGTAGCCTAACATGATTTTGCTAATTCTACGTTGAAGGCTTTCTAAGAGAATACAGTCACGCCTAGCGATGTGAGAGTAGGCTATATTACAGTAGTCAAGAAGCGGTAATACTTTCATTTTATATAGACTTAGTCTACTTTCACGGAGGAGGAATTTTTGATTTATCAAACCAAAATTCTGTCTAGCTCTTGCTATGAAAAATCTTACTTGTTCTTTGAAATTGAGAGATGAAGAATATCTAAATCCTAAGTCTTTGATTTCGTTAGAAGGTGCGAGTGGTGTATTATTTAGAATAATACTACCGGGTGTATTGAGCAGCGTATACCCATGAATTGCGTCTCCAGAGCTGAGAATTCTAAACCCCATTGTGAGCCCCAACTTAAAAGGGTTGAAAGATCGTCGTTAAGAGAGTCTATAGCCTGTGATGTCTTTATGGCTGGAAAAGCTAAAACAAGTTTAATATCATCCGCAAAGATAAAAAGCTGCGATTTTTTTACGAAATTTTGCACATCATTAATATAAATAAGAAAAAGGAGGGGACCTGATACGCTACCCTGAATGACTCCACTTGTTATAGGTAGTGTTTCAGAGGATATGCCATTAACGGAAACGGAGAAGGTGCGATCAGAAAGATATGAACAGAACCAATTAAATAGGGATCCGGAAATACCAAGTGATGATAATTTTTGAAGAATTAGAGAATGAGGAACCTTATCAAATGCTTGGGTAATGTCTGAGAAAACTGTCAGCACAGCTAATCCATGATCTATGGAGGCCGTTATATGGTCCAAATATTCCAGCTGACCGGTAATGCAGGACTTGTGATTCAAAAAGCCATGTTGGAATGGAGAGAAAGCGTTTGGGCCCAAGTTAGCTATTAATGCGTTCTTGATCAACTTTTCGAATAGCCTAAAGAGAAAAGGTGTGTGATTAATTGGTCGATAATTACTGACAGTTTTGTGGCACGTTTTTGAAGTCTGTTGTTAAGCTATGATAAATAGCGTCTGAGTTTACCAAGCGTCGCAAAGTGCGTCGGTACATCAACTCTGACCAATAAAATTGCATCAGTAATGCACTTTAGATTTATAATCCACATCCGTTCGCTCCTCCCTCTGATTGGTTCTTCAGCTTTTAGTAGGATGTTACATATGGTAAAGTTAACTCAATGCAGTCGAGGCTCATAAGAACATATCCCTTTACAAAAAGCGTGATATCTTTTTGTTAGCAAACCAGTGTCTGGTAAGTGCATCTGTTGCACGACAGCCCCGTCATACTTCAGCCTTTTGGCTTATTGTTAAACACATCTAGTTTTATATGTATCTGATATTCCAGAAGTCGTCATGAAATCCTTGGAGCATGGACCAAACGTTCCAGGTTCTCAGATTCGAAGCTAATGTGTGTCTGTTAGTAATTCGGTTTGCTGGTGGGGAAAATACAGTTTGCTGAAGTCTTAATCGCGATGCCCGCAATGAGCAAAGCATACCATGTCAAGGAAGCACCTTATTGACTGGGTCTGCCAGTTTGAGTCAGAGAGTAGCCGCCTAATTATATCTCAAAAGCTTTTCAACTGTAGAAAGCAGTTCCAAGTGCTGAGCATTACTCCAGTGGAGCCATAGCATTTTAGCGTAATCTGCTAATTACCGTGATATTATCCATATAAGAGGAACTGAGTGTTTTCTCCATCGCTGCGCTGAGATATACCCCAGGGAAGGAACAATTCCATCCTGGCTAAATATGCTAAACTGTAGAATCTTCTTCCAAAATATATAAGACTCATCTCTTCTTTAAATGAATTCAAATCACATCTGGCTTCATTCCATAACATAGAAAAAATTCGAAATCTTCCCTAACTTAGATGTTCTACTTGAAGATTAGTATAATAATGGCATTCCTGGGTACTGTTATTAAATATATTTTCATAACGTTCGAAAAAACATTCTCTTTCTTTTGAGTATTTCACTTCACAGCATAATTTCTCAATCCGCACCCAATTGAAACTGGCCCTGCAGGAGACCTTAACCTAGTAGAATAAATTCCCTTCAACTAACGGACAGGAAAACAGTTCATAATCTTGATAGATAAATCGATTTCGAAGAATCAAAATAAAAACATTTGAAAAATCTACAACAGAGAATCTCAGTTATTGGATTCCTTTCTCTGCATATTGCTTTGTTTTTTCAAACTAGTACACGATCTGATGATTTTGCTCCAAAACGATACATATTTATAAATATTATAATCAAAGCACGCGCATCATACCGATCATCTGACAGAAATTTTCGTTTGCAAAACGCGTGAACAATTTGAAGCATAGGAATAACCCAGAAGCATATTTTCATGCATGATATTCCGATAACTATACCAGTTTTTACAAAAATTCATCATCATTTACATGAAATAATACACCATGGCATTCATCGGAATTATCACATACATAAAGAAAAAAAACATAAAATTGTAATAAATAAAGAATTATCAATATTGACTCGAATATGTACATTAAAAACCCGCCTAACCGAAAACAATTTTTGGACTTGCCTCTCTGCAAAATAAATAAACAAACAAAAGAAAAAATGTTTTATTCTTGGAATTTCAAGGCATGCTAAGCAATATCAATAGCATGTGACAGTGTACAAATTATAATCAGCATTAGCAACACAGAGCGATAGTGGTCCAAGTTGAATCGAGTGACCCGAATATTTCGTATTTCTACTTAAACACTAATACAAACAGACTTGTTTCTCACATAGAACATAAATGTGTACCTAGTAATGGAAGATGGAAGATCACTCATTACCCAAATGTTTGAGTGGTAATGCATGGTGCATGTCCAATCTATAGAGAAAACGCTGTGCCTCAGTAAATTTCGAAAATAAATAAATGAATAATATATTATTGGATATCTAAGGTATGCGTAGTATCATAAGTAGGAAAGATTTTTGTGTAAACAAAAACGATTACACTGTTTTGTTGTTTTTCTTTGGGAAAAACAAGGTAATATTCACTACGAAGAATGCTTCGCAAAAAGCACCTTTCGCGGCTTGTGAAGCTCATGTTTGAGCGCGTCTACTAATGCTGCAAATCTTAGGTTTACGGGGAGTAAGTTTTACGCGTTAACTACACGGATTTGTGAAAAATGCATTTTGAATTTCGGGATAGTATGCTTCTTACTTATTTTGAGATTTTATCGTGCGCTAACTAAACAAGAGAATCGAAAGAATTCACCGAATTTGAGAAAGCTAAATCCATTAACAGTATCAGTATCAGTATCACAGGGCGAGAGTCGACTAAGTCGAAACGAGTGACCAGTTTCTTTCGGAGGTGTGCTTGAAAACACCCGCAACTACCAGGATTGATTCGTAAGTAACACAGTCGTGTGTAACTGTGAATGGAAGATGGGAGAGGTCTCATCACCGAAAGGTAAGAGAGTTGTGCATATTGCATGTCCAATGAAATGAAAAGACGATGGACAGCAGTTTATTTCCACAAATACGAAAAAATGAAAAAAAACTCTTTTTTGTGTTTCAAAATGTTTTTCTAATATTTTTGTGTTTTTTGATCATAAATATGGGGGATTTAGTCTAAAGGGTAATGCTCCGAGAAGAGCACCTGCCACCGTTCGTCCAGCCCATGTTTGAATGCAATTACTAAAGTTGCCATGATTAGTTCTGGGGAAGTGAGTTTCACGTGTTCACTATACGGATGCTAAAGAAGTGCGTTCTGGATTCGAGCCTGGTGTGCTGTTTACTTAGATTAAGACTGTGCCCTCGTGTACCAACCAAAGGAGTGAACCGAAAGAAGTCATCGAATTCCAGACAACTTGAACCTTTGACAACATTAAAGGTCTCTATAAGATCCCTCCTAGGTTGCCTCTTACTAAGTGAGAAAAGTCCTAGTGTTAATAGACGATTTTCATAATTGGTGTATGCTAACCCTTCGATCATGCGAGTGGCCAGCTTCTGCACATTTTCTAGCTGCACGATATCCTTCTGGTAATACGGCTTCCAAACCTGGATAAAGTATTCTGAATGTGGCATTACTATTGCCTTGTAGAGGGGTAATAGCACTACAGCTTTTCTGCAAGTGAGGGCTGAACTTAGTCGAAAGAGTTCCCTCCTGACCATTTGAGCTGCAGCAACACATTGGTCAGCCCACTTAAAGTTTGCGGAGACTACGTTTCCTAGGTCCTTAGTAGACTTAACCCTACGGAACTCCGTGTGAGCTGAGGGCGTAGACACAATCATGTTGCCTGCCAGTGTAGAAAGCAAGTGACTCTTATCTAGGTTAAGGGGAAGGTCCCACTTACCCGCCCATGCTGTTACAGCTTCCACGTCACTTATCATATAGGAGTTATCCGACCCACTGATAATTTTAACGTCGTCAGCAAACATATAACAGGGTGAGCACAGTTGGTTGGCTGATCATCAATGAAGATGAGGAACAGCAACGGCCCCAAGACTGGGGAACCCCCTCGTTACATGCGCACTTGCGGAGTAAGTATCATCTAACCTGACAGTAAAGGAACGGTCGCTAAGGAATGCTCGAATCCAGCCCAGAAGGTTCCCTGATACTCCGATGGCTGAGAGTTTGAGAAGCAAGAGCCTATGGTTGACTGAAACAAAAGCCTTACTAAAGTAGAAGACTTCTACAGCTATACCATAAACTTTGAAGATTTCTATAAAATAGCCCTTGAGCTTCCTGCTCTAAATGAGAAAAAGCCAGGATGCTAATAGATGATTTTCTTAATTTATATGTACTAAACCCGCCACCATGTGATTAGCGAGCTTCGGTAAATTTTCAAGTTGCAATATATCCCTTTCGTAATGCTAAACGCTCATATCTTTTCAAGGTGCAGCAATATTGTAATAGTAGATTTCATAGAAATGGTTTTTAGATGCATACATGTCCTTCAAAAGCAAATATATTTCAAAATGTGTTTGTTTTACGTTTGTAAATGCAATTAATGTACACCTTTTTGTACATTTTCAAAAGTTTCGGTTACTTCGTTATTTTCAAGGTTGCTAGCACCCATATAAATATGCGTCGGTGATGGATCTGTAGACGTTCGAACAGGGACACCAACGTCATAGAAGACTAACTTATAAATTGTCTTTTTCTTATCAGAAAACAATAATCTACTAATCTCAGCATGCCTTTCCGTAAAGCTGCAAAATTACCTGAATATCACAATGACTTCGAGTGTTCAATAGAAGAGCTCCAAAGCCTCATGCAATTGCGCGGAGCTGAAGCTGTCAGCATTATTTCTCAGAAGTATGGAGGCGTGGAGGGAATTTGCAAGCGTTTACGAACATGTCGAAAATCTGGTAATTTAATAATATTTTACATTCGTTTATTACTATACTGTTTGCTAAAAGTTGATATTCCAACTTTCTTAAAAAATTTCGATTAAAATGAATTCAATACCTTGTATTTCATTAATTTTTCATATTCTTACTCGCCAACCATTTGGCTGAAATTATCCCGTTGCATATGTACTCTAATGATATTCATGAATCTTTGTTTTTCTACTATTCACGTCCTGTTATCGTCTTTCAAAAGGACTATTTTTTATCAAATCTCACTTTAGAATTGCAGATTTATAGGGTATATGATATCAACTTATTATTCGTTAAAACTGTTTTGGCTTCACACTGCGCGGTGTCACTATGAATTCTGTCAACCTGTTGTCGATTCGTGCTGATGATATCAAGTATACATCAATATTTGAATCATAAAATTATAGGCTATTGTGAGTTGTTTCACGTTTAAGCGATTGAAATCTTATTTTTATTTTCGTAATATTTCATATATCCTTTTGCATATTTATTTTAAGAATCTTGATGAACTAGCTACCGTTTATGATGCATTTTTACCTAGGTTGAAAAACTTTTCTCAAACCAATATTATTTCACCTTTCCCGCATTGAATGTCTAAGTTTAGTTGTACAGTGATTAACGCTTGTAACCAGCTGTATTTGTGGTTATTGGCTTACATTTGAGTGCAGATTATATAAGGTAAAACCATGGTTATTCTCCTATGTAGTTTGGGAACTAGACCATATGCAATGATCGAATAATAATTTTTGAGATATAAAATCACAAACTTTATAAGCGTTTGATATTTAGTTACTCTATACGTAACTTGAAATCGTTTTACATGTTGTAAGAAATAAAAATGCTCAACTGTCATACCATATATATAACAAGATAAAGAAAAGTGACTAAGAGCTTTCTGTAATTTTCGCCAATATATTTCTTGCGGTTTGCCGGATTCTGTGCTAAACGATATCCTAGTAACCAGTCATTTTAATATACTGATAATTTACCATCATATTAAGCAATGGTTTTACTGTAAACATATTCATGAACAAAATATTCATTTGCATGCTTTTCCGTGGGGGGTGTGTGACGGAAAAGCATGCAAATGAATATTTTAGTTCTTGGTTATGGGTTTAACCTCATTAAACATGTGTTTGGACACATGCTTTGAACAGGTTGGTCGTACCAGCCTTATCCAACAGTGGCATACAAGCGCTCCTTGATCTTCATAAACAGTTTTAATATATAAACGGCACGAAAATATAAATGATATTTAAAGATGTTCACGGTAAAACCATCGCTTATAATGATTTCCGATTATTAGCATATTGGAACGATTGGCAACTAAAATATCATGTACCAAAGAATCCACCAAACTACAAAAATATAGTAACAAATATAAAGTATATGTGTGTGACAAATTGTGTACTATAACTCCAATTAATGTTTCGAAGATCTCAGTGACACTTCATTTTCTTTATTGCGCCGTTTTATCATCGTTAAATTTATAGCGGAATCCAAATCACATAGTTGAACATCAGCATCATCATTACTGACAAAATTACAACTGTAGTAATTACCTTGTGCTCAAATGCCAGACAACCATCGCACAATAAAATGATATATAAAGGTAGAGGATTAGGATTAAAATGATATTAATTCTATAGAGAAGCAAGTACAAGCAAACTTAAATTAAGCGATTAAACCTCGAGTAAACATGCAATCGATCGTCTCTCAACAGAGATTGCAGTCAAGGCTGATGCGCTCCGCGATAAAAGTATCTTTCCAATCCTAATCAACTCGACATTTCTCAATGTGCATTTGCTATCCTTACTTTACTTTCACTTTTGTGCGACTATCTCCTCCTGGAGGATAAGTCGGCTTCAATGAAGGTTCTTGGGGATTTGGGTACAAAGCGGCGTCTCCAGCACCACTCGGCGTTTGTTCGAGTCAGCTCCTCTAGCCTTTGCACAACCAAGTGCGACCTGCAAGGCAGCAGGGAGTTGCTTGGTTACTTTCAGCTGTGAAAAGTAACTCAAATTTGAATAGAAAAATATTGTGATGGTTTTTTATCAGCTTGAAATCGAATTTTCACTAACGTGTTTTATATATTGACTCAATTCGATATAATGCGGCCTCAGTGGTAACATGCATGACACAGCGCATATAGTCTATCGAGAATACAGATTCCCTCTTGCCAGAATAGGCGCGGTGTGAAATAACAATGCTTTTTTTACTGCAGTTCATTATTTTCTGAGTGTACCAGAAGTTTAATTTTAGTCACGGATATGCAATTGATCAGCACTTCTATACTATGCATGTAACCATGCTAAATGTATTTGCCTCCTGTGATGAGTTGCATGCAGGAGCACGCTGGAGTTTAAATGTTATTTCTCCTCATATATGCCTAGATATACGCAACTGGGCAGAATCTTACCCCACGTGTACTCTATGACTATGCGGCACTTTGTCTGACTTCACTATTATGATGTTATGCAGGCACCAGTAGTTGAAGCGTAAAATTTGCTTATATTCTCTCGCCTCGGATCCCATTTCTCGGATTCAAAGTCAAATGTTTAACGGGTAGCTAATTAGTTAACTCGAATTTTAGTTCAAGACATATCTTGAGCCTACAATCGATAAAGCATTTCGATTGTCACATGAGCGAAGATTTTGAACACTAAGTATCCCTCAAATGTACCTTTTGGACCGCGTGTTGCAAGGTATTGCTTATTTTTTTTCTACTGCGTCGGTGATTTTTGCCAAGTCACATTACTAGTGGAATTTTTTGCTAGCTAAGGCCTTTTACAATTGGTTTGATCTAAATTTTGATTAAAACTCGAGGTCTTTGCCTCGGCTTTCGCGCTTGTATTTCAACGTAGCGAATGCTTCGTTCACAAATCTTCAATATTAGCAATCCTTGTTTACAATCGTTGTGATAATAATAAAAAGGCTTACTGAGGTGTGAAATATGTTAAACGAATTGTAGTTGACAAGGATTTACCTTCGCTAATAGTACCCGACTAACTGTCGTCAAATATTATCCATGTAATCGCGCGCGCAGGTGCTGAAACCTGCTTATTATCAACCTATCATGACAATCAGCCACCCACCGAGTGTGTGTATATTTCGCTTATCTTCCAGACCAAGGTTAACAGGTGTTCCGTTCAACTAGGGTGGGATTATTACCATGTTATTATTGATCTATGTTTTCGGTTGGTTCAAATTCTGGAATTAATTTTCACAGCTTCCACATGAAGGAAAGTATTTCAGGTGATTGAAAAATTGAGAATGCCCTAGCTATCGCAGTACTGTTCAAAACTATTGTGTTTGATGTGGATTCATGTTAATCATATTTCCTGAAATATACAATCGCGGTGGAATTAAAACCTGTGTCAGCAAGATCCGCCAAAATGGAAAGCTGTATTTACATGCATTTCCTTAACACCCCACGAACGGTCTCGTGATGTTTGCATGCACCAGGTTGAGATCATATCATCAGGATCCGAATGCCTTAAAGCAGTGGCGACACTGTTAACAAGGTGCAAACGTGGTTAAACATGTTAATCGCACAAATCTTATCCAACAGTTGGTGCACACAACCTCTTTCTGGCAATTCCCTGCTGCCTTGCAGGTCGCACTTGGTTGTGCAAAGGCTAGAGAAGCTGACTCGAGCAAACGCCGAGTGGTGCTGGGGACGCCGCTTTGTACCCAAATTCCCAAGAATCTTTATTCAAGCCGACTCATCCTCCAGGAGGAGATAGTCGCACAAAAGTGAAGTAAAGTAAAAAAAACAGTGGCTTGCAAGTTCTAAACTGAAGCTTCTCCGATGTTAAATTATAACGCAACTCTGATTAATCGGGCAAAACCGTCGTCCAATTTCAATCTCTTCACCACTATTTTGTCTCCGTTCAATTTGAGTTATCAAGACTAATCGGTTTTTGTTTTAGTTAACTTTTTCATGTTATTCTTCCCAACTATTTCTAGGCATCAAAAATGACGAATTGACACACAGGCGAAACATATTCGGCACCAACATCATTCCACCCAACCCACCCAAAACGTTTCTGCGTCTCATGTTCGATGCGGTGAACGACATCACATTGATAGTGCTAATCTGCTGCGCATTGTTCCTACTTGGCCTCGCGGTGTATGACAAAGGTAAACCATTTGTTTGCTGATTCGTTACTGTTGTTCTAACCAAATTATTAACTGCCTCGCTGTGATTGGAGCACTTGTGTACACTATGCATTTGATTGCTTAGTACAACTTTGGTGCATTTATAATTCATGTATCCCGTTACAAATCACCATGGATTTCGAAAATTCATGCATTTTATTCTATTTGAATGAAAATGCCCCCAAAACGACTGATTGTTGGTTTTTTGACCGCGAGTGATCGATGCATTGTATGGTTACCTCTTATCAGGCAGCAGGAACCGATAGGGCAGGTGCTTAACTCCGGTCTTATCAGCATGAATCGTGCAGACGATATTGTAGGGGGAGAGATTATGTCAGGTGAGGCAAGGTCAAACCGCGTTTCCTTTCCAAAAGTGTAATACCATTCAAACGTTGGTCATGCTCACTCGTGAACTTTTCGAGCATTGCAAGTGATGATGACACCGGTGGAAATTATGTGTTTTCACGCAATTCTATAATCCTAAGAGAAATGAGGGTTAATAGTTCGAGTAATGGCACTTTGTCGTAATTACGCTAAGGTATGATCAGAATCCGGTGCACATTTTGATTACTTACTCTGTCTTGCCCAGAACTACATTATCGCCTGAATGAATCCCTCAAATATTCTACACATTATGCTATTGTTAATCCAGCCGGAAACTGCATGCACTATAGAAACCATATTAAAAATTATGTATTGTCAGATGAATTTGATGGCTATACATCTGTTCCCTTTGGTCAGCGCGGCGCAAGTTGTTGTAACCGGTTACAAATCCCGTTTATTGTTAAGTGTGTCAAGTCCCCATCATTAGCGTCTGAGCGACAATGGGTCGCTCACACAGACACCAGGCACTCGCGTACGAACATCCCTACCCGGTCGATCGCGTGGCACGAGTTAATCTGTCCCCCATCGGCTTGTTGTTTGCCCAGACACCGTTCGTACCCCGTTGACAATTATTAAGCTGCCAAACAATCCCAGTCACTCTGGAAGCAGCAATCCAAATTCCGGTGCGACCGTGTACCGTATCCGGTTGCTCTATGCAAATTACCAAATGTCGCATTATGGACTTTAACAATTTGACGGGGTGATTAATTATTGTGGATGTCGGGGTTGATCACTTTAAAGAACATGGGAGTGTAGACCTGTCGAATCTGACTTGCGAATTTGTGTGGACTTTATTGCTAAACTGGGCACCGCCTTGAGATCCAATAGGATCGCAGCTTTCACGTTCAACATTGTGTTTATTTTAGCAATTCCAAGTAGAACCAAAATATTGTGGTGCTCCCATCTGCGTCATTCACACACCACAACCGGTTACTGGCTGTTTACAGTTATAAGGTGGAGACAGTTGGATCAAATCCAGTGAGCCTTGGAGCAGTGGTAAAGTGGTAAACAAAGTTATACTTGTATGTCACAGTTGAATAGGGTTCTTACAGAAAACCACGATGTTCAAATAGAAAATCACAAATTTATTATTGGCTAAGCACTCGAGGTGCTTATAAAAGACCCAAATATTGTGATGCTCACATACCCATTTCATACAAACCTAAGAAGAAAATTTTTAGATCGGTAATAAATTTCATTCACGTCCCGCGCATTTTGACCGAACTACCGGTTACATGCCGTTTGCCACGAGCATCTGAAAGTAACCAATTTGCTTTTTAGTGCGACTTAATACTGCTCTCCATCTTGATGATGATGATGCTGCTGCTGATGGTGGTGGTGTTTAAGCCCTGAATGGATGGTAAACAAACTCTGTCTCTAAAACCAATGTGAACCAACAACATGATATACGCCCGTTCAGCATTGGTTCAACACAAGAGCTGTGTAGCAAGGTTAACTTTTAGTTTTGTGATTTTTTCCATTTCCTATTCAATAGCGCAATAAGTACGAGTGAATTATTTCGGCATGTATTGCATTGCAGTAATGGCATGTTTACTGGAGCGGTTTGGGCAATTCATAATCGTGCTCGATTCTTAGGTTTCCGTTTTTGCGTGAAATTTTCGCCAGTGGAATCGTTCGAAGGGAACGTTCGATTTACGATTATACTTCCTCTCTAAAGTTCATCTAAAGAGCATGTTCATTTTAATACAATAGTACCTCCTATGCAGGTTATTTTATGTTAATTGAAACGGTCGTATTTTAAAAGATCTAATCTATGTAGAGTTGAAATCAAGGAGTCGACCATTGCGCAGACCGCATTTGCGGTACAAAGACGTATGCAAAAGTGTTATGAAAGCCTTTCACAGTGACTTTACTAGTTAAGAAGAACTTGCTCTTGACCCTTCACTTTTGGGGTACTGTGTAAGCTGAGTAAGATTAGATGCTACTCTAGGTTTCAGAACGTAGAGAAAAGCTTGTTTTGATGCATTACAGTAAAAGTCGCAAGGGAGCTGTTGTGAAGATGTCGCTCTTCACGTTCACAACACTAGCTTGAATGTATGTTTGAGGTAACTCGTTCCAGTGTTGCTAAATCCAATCTGCTACATGTTCAGTAGCCTTTTAGGTTCCGTTATTACCTGTATTAGATTATTTTGTCGTTTGCCTGTTAATGTGTAGTTGAGCATTCATTATTTCCTACCAGTGTTATGCTTTCCATGATGTTAATGTAAGGAGCCGGTTTCATTGCATGGTGTTGAAGGTCCCGCTTTCGCGTATCGCGAAACGAAATTCACATCAAATTGATGGGTTGATGAGGATTACTCCTGCACTCACCGGATCGACAAGCTCTGTTGTTGTTTGTCGTCAACCAACGGTATTAATACAGGTTAATTTAAAAGGCTTACAGTTGCTAGACCCATCTGCGAAAATACGAAGGGCCGTTTACAGAAAGACAATGCAGAGCGAGTATAAAATAAGTTATCGATTGCATCCTGTTAGAGGTAAAAAGCACTGTTGTAGGGTGATTAGTGTATGGACATGAAAAGGGGCTTATAGCTGTACTAGTTTGCGTATCGTGTAGCTCACTTAAACTGGACTTGCATTCAATGATTCGTTAGTATTTGTCATTGAAATAGAAGACCTAACTTGTTGATAAAATGCGGGGGTTTCGCTCACAGCAATCACCAACCAGAGCACATCGTGTTTCATCGATTTAACTTAGTCCGTTCAGAACCAAAAGAATTTGTACGTGGCTACTATGACCTCTTCAATTGCACCTCAACTGTAAACTATGCCGCAATTTTGTTTTTGTGTTTTCAATTGAAACTATGCGCTACCATATGTGTACCTTATTTCTATGTGGTGAATAAGTTTTCAGCTCACATAAGCATTGCGATACGAGGTCATCGTTTTCTCTGTGGAATGCAGTTTTCTCGAGAATTTCTCGTATTTTATAAAAACCTGATTCCATTTTAGTTGCACTTTTACGATCTTATTTTGTACCCCGTACATTTCTTCCACACAAATTATATACCGCGGAACAAACTGCTAAAGAATGTTTTTGATTTCAAGGTTAAGTGCACTTACAGGAATGTGTGAGAAGCAAAAACATTGAAGTATTGTTGAATTCTCCATGTTCAAATGAATAAATCTTGAATGACAAAATCCAACCTGCACATTGCCCAAATCCGTAAGAAAAGTGCCTAGATTCGCGGACCTCCCGATTGTGTTTCATGTTTGCTATCACATGATCACTACCACGCTTTCTGTGACTGAATTGTTATTATTATCGGGTTTGCTTGGTTTCTGTTTCGATACCAGCCAAAAATTGGAAGCCGTGTTGGGCGTCATTGCGACATTCTTCGTGCTGTTCGCTCACCACAGGTGGTAAAATCGGTTCTGTTAGGTGCATTGTACTACTAACCTCCCCGGCACCTGCATCCCAATACAGTAATGCGGGTTCATAGCCAACAATCATTCTGTTAGAGTGGAAAAGGTAGCAGTACAGGGAGCAAATCAAGTTTCATGTCACCTTTAAATAAGTTTAGCACTTTCAAACATTGTTCTATCAGCTGAATGAATAGATGGTAAATAAGCTTTGGAATATGTCTCAAATTCACGTTCAGTGATGGTCTTGCTATAAACATTATATTACTGCGCTGGAATGGCTTTGTATACTTTCAGGGGAAACTCATATAAGATTTCGTTTGGATGTGTGACAATGCAGCTATCCTACAGCTGTTTCTGAAATGTTCCATGTCACTTGAATGCTGTTTGCTTTGTCAGAAGTGCTGTTGTATGCGGTTTATCTTTATAGACGCGTATAGCTGGGTAAGTCATTTCTTGCTAAGCTTTTCCCGCAATATTTGTGTGACCGTCACGCGTCGGCAGGTGTGATCGATGGAACAATTAATTTGATGATGTCAAACGCTGGTATAGTACTGGTGTCGTTCACTTTGAAGATGCATCTCGCGAAGTGCAGTAGGCCATTAGATACATCGATATCGTGGCCACAATCAGTGGCATGTAATTTGAGTTTGCTAAGAGTTTCTTCATGCTTGAGAGTTGTTTTTCGATTTTCAAACGTTTTTTATATACAGTTTTGTTTAGCTTATACACAAAACAATCCGATAATATTGGCTAAACTCTCATAAATTTCAAGGCCGCAGAGTCAAGATTGTTACGAAAGAATGAGTACACATCACAGCCACACCATGTGTCACTTAGTCAAGTAGGTAAAGTTGGTACCACGCAAGCATACTAAATTCTGATGATGGCATCACGCTAACAATACTGGGAATGATGTCTGTTTCTATTATCTTGGATGTCATACAATCTGCGCATTGGTCAGCTACTGGCTAAAATAATAAGGCATGTAGTGTTTGACTACTCAGTACAAGTCATTAAGTGGAGAATGAATGAATTGCACAGGTAAATGAGTTATGTCAGATATATATAGCTCATACTTTTTCGATTACATAAGAGGTATTTAGACTACTGCCAAGTTGTTTACGTATTACTGGTTGCCTAGTAATCAGTTTAATATCACCTTGACCAAAGCGTAAACTGAAAGAATTTTTCTTGCTCACGTGGTTCTTGGCGTGTGTGATTTTGAAATTTATACTATGGCATTCATTTCCACCCTGTTAATAATAACAATAAAAAGCAGAAAACATAACGAAAACGGTTGTGGTACGTGATGGAAATACACGCAAATATAGATTTATTTTCAACCTTATCCTCGTGTGTGTGTGTGTATGCACATGATGGAACAGGTTGCTCATGTCAACCTTATCAATCTTTGTTTACCCTTTCATAGCATGCCGGTGCAGTTTCCAGTCGTTGAGTGCAAATAGCATGAAACTCGTCGTGGTGTTGTGTGATAAATAACAGTAACAAATGTTGTCCTCCAACTTCAAAGCCACATTTCTGTTTTACCAACAAAATATGTACGTTTTGACAAACGTCTTCGATCGACAAACTCCTTCATCAACCGTTCATCAGACAGCCCTTCCTTCTGCATACTTCACCTCTAGCAAATGTGATTAAACCTCTGATACTTTCCCGGGTTTGATTGAGGATTCTTTGGTCTCCAGATTATTGCTTCAAAACGTATTCCAATGAGCCAAAACACATTTCTTCGTCAGATCCCTATTTTATGCTTTTTCAGCCACGATTATGGTAATAAACTCACTTTATCACTAAATATATGGTTCAAATATATCTCGGTTAAGGCCCGTGGCTATCTTGATTGTTACACATAGTATTCAGATAACTAATATTACGTAAAACACTAGATCACGAGCGTTTAAACTGCCTTTCCGTAACTTTTCTAATATTTCTCAACAAGTATGAGACAGATGCCGCACACCGTTTCGTTAATTCATACTATAGACCGCTGGAGATTCCAAATATATGTCGGCCATTGTTTAGCATTGTTTAGCATACCGCATTACAATTTCACGAATATTGTGGCTTTCTGAATTTCGATTGCTGTAACGCTATATATCTTCCTCCATTCTTAAAATGTTTGTCGTTCCGGCTAAAAATTCAATCCATCTTAAACATTTCCACTTGCCGAAGGAATTGAAGAAAATTCCAGTTTTTCGGTCCACTTCCAGTCACCAACATGAAAAACTGAGGCATTCACGGTTTTCATCATAATTCAACATTCGTCAGTATTTGTTCTTCGTATCAGCGAGCAGATCTCAGCAACGTTAGCGCTCCATCTTTCTCGTGGAAACCTTGTCCATCGTTCCACAGCTGTAGATGTGTGTCTGTCTCGTGCGCATCCGTCTCCGTTTCTCACGCAACTACTTATTTTCGCAGTGAACTTATCTCTCCAAATTGATTGATGTTATCGTTTGCTGAGAGATTTTCCGTTTAACTTGATTAATTGGTTTTTACGTTTTTCAATCAAAATGGCATATGGTACTGAATGCTACTTTTTGGGAAAAAATCCGTTTTAATTATAGAAATTTCGAATTAATATTCACCATTTGAATGTTTTAAAACAAAGTCACGTTTTTTTATTTGAACAATTTCCAAATGGCATTAGCCATCAATATTGCAAACGTAACACAAGCAAAAATGCTCTGCATGTATTGCCATCACACACACACACAAGCAAATTATGCTATTGATATATCCATTGTGTATTGTACATCGAGTTTCGTGCTATGCGAATCACTGTCAAGCGTCAGCACGATATTTCAATATATATTTGGGACTACAGTCATGATAATAAAGCTCGCATTGAATCAGTTATAGCAAGTTTTCCGATAGCGTGTCGCGCCTTACATTAGAGCTATCACATAGAGTCCCCTTGGAACTCGTTAGCTTAATTAGAGCCTATTACATCTCTACAAGGCAAAGACGGCACTGGTTTGGCGCTCACGAAACACGCCATCGACCCTAAACCCGCTCGTACTTGACGTTGGCGACAAGGCAGTCAAGAGATGACCTGGCTATCAACTGTGAAGGAAAGAATTAGATGCCCTCGGACAGCGTACCGTCTACGTCGTCCGAGGCTGGGAACGCAACTGGTTTACGATCGGCAGAGATCTCGCCTCCGATCGACCTCTTTAGACGAACAGGTTAAACGGTCATCGGATGTTGTTAACACCTGCACACAACTAGAACCATTAAGGGATTATACATCACGGAAGGGATGCATCGATTGCTTTTAATTTCGCCTGTCTATCTTGACAAACTGAGCGCCCACCATAGTTTGTACAGTTCTTAACTAGCTTAGGATTGGTCAGGTAAATGCAATTGATACCTGATTCTGTTTCCTACTGGCATCCTTAGTCTGTCGAAACTTCTTTTTCAAAATCAAAACGTGACTAAAATGTGCTGTAACCGATTCATTGTAAAATTTCTTTTCAATGTCAAGCGTCTTTTAAATTGTAATTGTATTTCGTTTCATTTTTCATGGATTATAGTCCGTCATAAACCAGCTCCGGTGCATTTGCAGAATGCTATTCAGTCCTACTGTTGTTATTGCTGACGTTGTTTTTGTTTTCGTCGTCCTATCCACGTAATAGTTTCGGACATTGGTTACGAAGTGATTATGTTGGAGGCTCATTTTCAAGGTCATATGTACACGGATATCGATTTTCGGTGTCGACGCACGCATCTTGGTTTCCTTTGTGCTTTGAAATAATGGTTACCTAGTGAAACGTGAAAAAAAACTCTCGGCAATCAGTGAATTATCCCCAAGGGTTCTCCGTAGCAATAACAGGAAACGTGTATCAAGTTGTTTCCTTAGAAAACCAACCTTCTGGTTGTCATGCGAACGGTTGGCTGCGTTTCCGTCGCTAATCAGAGCTGCTTTGTTGGCCGTTAAGTGAATTATTCAATATCCATCCCTTGGGAAATTTCAATTGCTGATTTTGACGGCAATGTTAAAGTGCTATTCATCCTCATGGCCCTCAACATTTTGAATTTGATGCATTTTGTGAGATGAAACTATGTAATCTGTCGTCACGTTTATTACACTGTAATTGCGATGACACATTGTTTCTTCCTATTGACTTATATAAAAGCTTTTTGATAAAAATATTACTGTTTTAAGCCATTTGGTACTCATTACGAGATATGAAAACGTCGTTGTTTTTTAGATGACTGGGAAGACAGTCTGCTGCAAATGTTCGTCTCTTGTACTCAAAACTGAGCACATCGCCTACATTAAACCATCAATAGAGCATAAGCTAAACGCCATTCGTCCTATCCGCATTTCGATGTTTAAACAATCTAGCTTCTCATTTACGATTAGATTCCTTTCATGTTCAATGATTTTCCTGCCAAGGCTCCCTTGTATGGTTGGTGAGAAATCATTGCGATGCAGCTTGGAAAGCGTAGGGATAATGCCCATAGCACAAAAATAGTTCTCACAGAAACAGCTTGTATCTCCTAGACACATAAATCTAATGCATGAATCCTTGCATCAATCATGTGTTTGCACGCCAGATCTTGCGTTTTTTTCGATTCACGAGAATAAGCATCGTAAATCTAATGATATTTTCGCCATACGCTCTGTAGCATTGTTTGTGCAATTCAATCATAATTCCATAGTTTTCGTGTCTCAATCCCGTTACCGCATGTGCTTAGCCCATAGCTGATGAGAATCGTCGTGTTTTGTTCTTCTTAGTCTCCCCCGCACCAGGAGGCGAAGGGGAACACGAAGGTGACGTCAGTTGGATCGAAGGCGCGGCCATATTATGCGCAGTCGTGGTCGTGGTCCTGGTCACCGCGACCAATGACTGGCAGAAGGAACGCCAATTCCGCGGATTGCAAGACAAAATCGAATCCGATCATCGAATATCCGTGCTACGTGAAGGGGAAATCATGGAAGTGCTTGTGGGCGACATCGTGGTTGGAGATATATGTTCCGTGAAATATGGTGAGTATGCGTTTGAGTCGCGTTGAATGAACTGTGCTATTTTTACTTAACGATGAATCACATAAACGAAGAGCTTTGAGGTATTTAATTGAGTACCATAGATGTACTTTGATTGGAAATCTCTGGAAAAAATTCCTGTTTGTACGATGTTTATTCAGCGGAGGTGATATTTCATAATGCTTACAACTAAATCTCAATTTCTACCGTTCCTCCCTTAAACTGTGGACGCAATCACGTGATATTTTCTATGGGTGGCGGGATCCGATTTTGAATTCAGCAAAAGCGAATGGATTTCGAAAGACCGTTCCCATTTAGCCTTTTCATATAACCCTTCCAGTCCCCATACACAGCACTTGCTTGCGATTTGTGCAGTATAACAATGTTAGACATGCTAGTACTAAGCAGTGGACATTTGTATTGTATATTCTCGCTAGCTCACTACCTGCGAAGTAATCAAACGGTTGATCGTGTCGCTCCATAAACGATCTTCGCGTTAGAACCTAGCGACCGCAGCTATCCTCTATCTGTTGTGAAGTGACGTCAAGAAACGTCGTCATTATGTTCATCTTCCGGTCCCTGATTTCAAATGAGAATGATGCAAAAGTCTGGTCAAGCACTTTTTATACAATCCTTGTGTAACTGCGTGGGTCGATCATACTTGGTCAATATGTCATGTCACGGAAATGTTGATACGGTGTAGTATTTTTCTATGCATTGTATGGTGGTGTATTATTAAACCAAATCTCCTCATACACAGCGAGCACTTACACTTTTCGGTGCAATTCTCACCGGAGTAACCATCTCACGTATTCATCTCACGTATTCTGGTGCTTTACAATGTTTCGTCTTTGCGTTTGCTGATCACTCCACCTCGGCGCAAACGTTGATCCTCTGTGTTGGCGTAAGTGTGACTGGGGAAAATGTCACTTCCCTGGACCCAGTTAACCATGTCCAGAATCCATATCAATGGCGTAGGCGTTTCTTGGGCAGCTGGTCTATATTATTATGGATTCATCATTATGCGATTTCGAATAGGACCTTTGGAAATGTCGCCTGTTTTGACAATGCCGTTTGGGTTTTCGGTTATTCTCCTTATCAAATACTGCCGATTCGCATTCACTTGTGTCGTAATAGGTTAACCAAATATGGTGTTTTTGAAGCTAATTTACCTTATATTTATTGATCTACCAATTTCTACAATGAATTCGGGAATCAGTCGAATTGTTGCATTTTTTAACCGAAGAAAAGTTTGGCTGTCGTAAGGAAGTCTGTTAGTTTAAGTGCGTGGATGTGAGACCTTGGTTTTTCAATTGAATTTTACCAGTGGTACTGCTCACGACGATACATTTATATGAGGTTTTGAACGACCTGGTAACCCATGGCTACTTCCATTTATTAATGAGCTCGGAGTTCAATGCCAATTGGGACTTGAACATGTGAAACAATACCATTCAATTGGAAAACGACAAAGCATGTACGAAAAATATGTATTTGCATGCATTGAAACAGTTACGAAGTGGTAACAAGGTTTGAAAGCATACTTACTTACTTACTTTACTTTTGTGCGAGTATCTCCTTCTGGAGGATGAGTCGGCTTCTTTGACGTCACGGATTTCAGCCACCCATGCTCGGCGGTTAGAAGCGAGATCCGCGCAGATTTTAAGCGAGGTCCGGTCCCACGTGCGCCATGCGTAAACCGATCGCAGACCAAGCAGCTCCACATCCGATCTCACGGTGGCTAGCCCAGTCTTCACTTGTCCTCCGCGACGACAACGCCATTCTGCGCAGGGTGTCGGCGATAGTGTTATCCTGGTTAGTTCAGCTTCCCAGCGTTTCAGGATGTGGCCAAACCATCTCAGTCGGTGTTGTCGTAATATCGAACTCATCCGAAGGATATCAAAACAACGGGGGCGACCCTCGTCATTCATTACTCGCTCATCCCATCCAACATCGAGGATGCGTCGGAGACACCAGTGGTCAAAAGCCTCTAGTTTCCGCATATCCTCCACCCGCACATGCCACGTCTAGCATCCATAAGTTAGAACTGGGCGAATCGCCGCTCTGTAAACGCGCAGCTTTATACGTCGGCTGATTTCTCTACGGCTAGATAGAATCCAACACAGTCCCGAAAACGCCGTGCGCGCAGCTTTTACGCGACTGTTTGTTCAAGTCGATGAGTTTAACCCATTTACATGTATGTGGGCACATGCGATTGTACCGTTTGCTCGCACCAGCCCTATCTGACAGAGGTTGTAGTTTTGAGTCTCCACAACTATATGTGTAGGTATAATTCCGGTTGTATCGCAGTCTAGCATAGTTTATTTACAATGGTTAACAGTGAGGTATTGTGAGAGTTCCCACTTGTATCATCCCTTTGGAAAACGATTACTCATAAAACACGTTTACTTAAATTTACTATGCGTTTTAGTCTGTTTCGATCTCATTTAGAGTACTTGCAATATAATATTTATTTAATTTAGGATTAAGACAAGCTTACAATCTTTTCGTTCTCTAAAGGCTCAATTAGCGTTCAGACCTATTTTACTTGAACTTGACACATGAATGTTTGTTGGGTTGTGTGCGTAAGGTAGACAGATCGCAATCCCCTACAGTCCTAAAACGGGATATTGCAATCGGCAACCACGTTTCAATTAACTTAGCTGAAATTTCATCCCCGTTTTAATCACAATAAATGTTAATGTTAATCAGGAAAATAATAAAAATAACAACAACAGTAACGTTTCTGGAACATTGCGTTCCCAGCTGTTCAGTTTAGCTTTTAATTTTTTTCCACGGCATCCATTACGTGCCGCTCGGCCGGTCGTTGCATGAAAACTATGCTGGTGGAGGATACATTTCCAACTATGTTGGTTCTGCGAAATGTTGTTCGACCACCTGTTTTGTGTGATTATGCCCACCTGTTTGTGTTTGTGTGTGTGTGCGCGCGTTTCGGAAATATCTATGAATTATTAATTGACTATTTTCCCATCCAACTGGGTTTCGGTTTCAAGCCCACATCCTTCCCGTGTGTCCTGATGCCCATTTGTTTGTCCTTTTAAAATCGAATCTGTGAACATTTATCTCCATCGACCTTGTCCTCATGAACGCGTTAATTTCCCGCAAGTTAACTAGGGGGAGGGAATGAATATGAACCGCTCCTTTAAAGTACTTGCCACCCGGAAGCTCTAAGCGAGTAACGTCGCTTAAGTGCTTGCTCTCGACAAAACCTCGGATATTGCATTATTCACTTTAATCGCAGTGAGCAGGTGATTCTTATTGCCTTTGTCGCTTTCCCTCAATTATATTCGGTTGACATTTTCTCTGCGTGGGTGAAAACGCTCTTCTGATTTGCACGAAACGTTCATACTAACGACGTTGAACGATACTTTCCGGTCATTTACTGATTGTAATTTACGTGTTTTCTGAGACAAGTACTGCTAGATCGAGCTCGTCTTGTCAAAAAGAAAATCAAGGTTCAAAAAGCAAAGCATCCAGCTAAAACGTCGTCTTCTCCCTGCGGTAGTACAATGTTTTTATGATGTATATCCATTGAAATTCCTGGAATATGCACATCTGTTAGTATCCTAGTTTAATGGCGGTCCACACAATATCGGTCCAGCTCCATCGTGATAGACAGCTTCGTTTACTATGCCATCCTATTTGGCTATTTCGTTCGTCCTTTACTTTAATGCAATCTGTATAGTGAAGGTTGCTTGCGGGCTGCCATGCAGTGAGCTGCAGCCAGTGTCCAGAACCGTCAAACCTGTCGCTTTTCCCGAAAAATCAAATAAATCTAATCTCAGTGTAAAAACAAAGAGGTATTTTATCCAACATCATTCGAAGTTAACCTCTGGCATAAATTTTATAGCTGAGAAAACATACACTGTTGCATAGGACGAAGAGTATCAACTCTAATTAATTACCATCACCCGATACAGATGGCAAATGCACACAGCAATCCCTGGCTGATAAAAAGTGCATCCCTTGTATTTCGATGCTCACCTGTCCCGCACTTAATCTCCACAGCCGGTTTCTGTCTGTTTGCCGTCATCAGGTGCAGACAGTAAGATTGGGTTTAGTGAGCGTTGAAACAGTGGTAGAATGTGTCCCTATTCAGCGAATTACTGTTTATTTGCGACAACTTTACCTGGAGGCAAATCAAACAATTGAACGTTACCAAATGGGAAATCTATTTTCGAAAATGCGAAAGCGAATCATATTTACCATTAAACCAAGAAATGCGCAAAACAAGCAATGGTTAACAAAAATTCGTCTCTCTCGCCATGGCGTTTAACCCGTTTTCACTCCAACCACAAAAACCAACTCTACCTTGTGAAAATCAGTAATTAAAGACTGATTTTGATGCCTAGCAATTAAAAAGGAATTTAATCAATTTAATGGTTTCACAACTGTACGTAAGCGCGAGATTTCAGTGCGCATTCGAAGCTCCTGTCGCGCTTGAATGCAACCTGTCAGATAGGATTGATTAGCAGCATCGCGTTCGAATTACATCGATTTCAAACAGAACAGTGTACGAGAAGTTCCCTAACGCCTGTGGTACGGAAATCTTTCAAGCGCAGTTCTTCTCGTACCCTTGTTTTGTTCCCCACATTTAGCAATAAACATTCGCTTCGATTTTCTTCGCGTAATTGGCCTAGATAAACATTCTGTACGCCCAAATAACTTGGGAAATATTTATCCGTTTGTACTCAAAAAATAAACTCGTCTGACATTTGGAGCTATCTTCAATTAGTCGGGAAGAGAAAGTTTGCGCCCAGCCAAATGGATTTTTCGGTAGATTGCTGGTAGCGTGGAATCGGTCCATTAAGAAGTGCGTGCGCCCACCACTCGGCTAAGTGCGTGTTTTCTCTCAAAATTGCGTCTTGCAACGCTCTTGCGTTTATTCAAGCGAAGCGTCTGTGTTTCCTGTTTAATAAATAAAATGAGATTAACTAAACGAAACTCATAGATTTTCAGATAAGATAATAATGGGGTTGTGTGGCAGTTAAGCACCCGGAACTTGCTACCGGTGTAATGCCGTCATGATTGTGTTGATGAGGATGATGACGAATCCCCAATCAACATCTAGCATTATATTTCCAGTTCCATCAGGGTACAGTGCGGATTTTGTGCTGCCGACGCTTTTCATGATTTGTAAACTATGAAATAGTGCGGAACGGTAGAATGATGCATGAAAGCCCAAGCCTGATCAAGCAAAGTACCGTACAGTCGAAGACTGCACGCAGCTTGCCCAGGCCTAGACAGATACGAGAAAGAAAATAGAACGGTAGACAGAACCTAAGATGGATGTCCTACTCGGTAAACACGGCAAATCCATCCTTGTTCGATCACGTGATCACACAACGAACATCTGTTTGGCGCAACATGCTTTTCAGATTACCGTTCAATTTAGAGACGTTTGTTCAATTTAAATGAGGGGTTAATTTGGCGATTTTGTGGATCATAAAACATGAACTAACTTGTTGATTTTATCATGATCTACTGGCGATGAACAGTATCCGGTAGTTTTGTTTCACGGGGCACTTGCGTTTTCCGAGGGTAATCGATTCAACTCACTTCGCTATAATCTACCATAAATTCTGCACGGATAACGCGTCTTAAACCAAACCTAATGCTTCCCCCATAATCATTAGGAATCTGGGAATGGGCTGTGAATTCGAAAGCCGTATGTTATGTTATGCTTAGTTCGAATATAATCCATTGCAAGCTGAGTGAAGCACCTGGAACCAACGCTTATTAATGCTAACAAACTCGGTCTTCACACCGCTTGACAGACCTACGCCACACTGAATCAGTCTGCAATACCTATCACTGAACCTGCTATTCAGTCATTTTAGCCATGAAAGCGTTATTAATTTACACTATACGATCCATATCCATGTCCATCCTCTACAGAATCTAAACCATTTACAAAATGTGAACTTGTAAGCCCTTATTGGATAAAGCTGCTACGATCAGTCCACACACGTAGATGGGTTAAACCCATGGCCCATACATGCATTTCCATCAAACACGCGGTTTTAAGGCATGCGGATCATAATTGTAATGTCCCTCCCTCGAAACCGGTCGGGCGATGTGTAATGGAAATACATGCAAATGCGTATTTTTGTTCTAGGCCATGTACTTTGCTCATGTACTGTGACTTGAGTTTTCGCTCCTGCAACTTGGTACTCAGTCATGGATGTGTACTTTTCTGGTACAAATTCAATAACTGCACACACACGCGAGAGGAAGTGTAAAGATACGGATAGTTTCGTCACGCTTGGGTGTTTTGCAGCATTCAGGTGTGTGTGTGTTCCGCATGGATGTGATTAAAAGGGTTGACTAGGTCATTCATGTCCAAGAACAGCATTATGGTTCAGATTTTTTATACATGCATCATGCTTAATTAATAGCTAACTTCCTAAGCAAACATGGGTAAATTTAAGAAGGTAGTGGTTACCAAATTTAAAAGAGAATCATTAAAACTTGGATGTGTGCAGTTCTTTGAAGGGGAACGGATTGCAGAACACTTCTGGTGTTGAACGTTTTTCGTACAAACTAGAATCAAACTTCAGTGGCATGCATCTCCATCACACACCCCAGACCGGTTTCGTGCTGTTTACACTCATCAGGTAGGGACAGTAGGATCAGGATCCGCATGCGCTTTAAACAGTGGAAGAATGGTAAACAAGCGCAACTTGTTTAGAATTAAACTTGTGTTATGCCCTAAAATAAGAATTCCACACCCCTTCTGAAGTACGCCATTCATCAGCTTGTCTACTAATATGAATTTGCTAAATTGTCCGTTATTTTCCGATTATTTTGTTTTATTGAACAATTGGTGAACCACATGGTCTGCATTAATCGTTTTTCTTTAGATTCGAGATTGCTCTTGACTCGACAGCTCTAAAACGAATGATTTTCGACCATTCTTTCTCATAATGTGAAAAAATGACTGAATTCTCCATTAAATAAAATTAGGGCATGTCTTATCACGGAACCTTTTTTTCGGTGTACGTCTTTTGATGCTCGTATTTTCGCACGTGACTTTGCTCAAACGAATTTCATCGATAAAATTTCATTTAACTGTCAACTGGAATTACTGTTTGGGGTCATTGTTGCCGTAGATTGATGTGTTGACAAGGGGTATGACCAACATGATCGCATGTCAAATTTCTTTGAATTTCTCCACGGATCAGTTCCTAATCAGCACTAAACACACTCGATACATGATCCCCGTGCTTTGAAGCTTTAGCTCTTTTGAGTCGCTCAGAAGTCGAACCGTTACTTCGTTATACACGTCTCCCTCATCTGATGGGTTTGTGGAACGATTTGATAATTTTATAAGCTTAGAACATGGTTAGCTTATTCATTTGGTTTCATTTATTTATTTCTACAATTTTGTTCGGTTCTTGCTGCTACACTTTAGGACGCCGTCATTCTAACTCCTAACGACCAAGTATACATTTTTGATATCTGATTTCATCACGAAATAAACTGCCTTTTCTGCTGTAGGCCACCGTTAGATTACAAGATTCATTCTCATTGAGGTTGTAGCTGTAGTATGTTGTTACGATTGTCTTGCACGCAAATGCGGTGTCATGACCAATCCACCTTTCACATTGCAGGTGATCTGCTTCCCGCCGATGGTATTATCATTCAAAGCAACGATCTGAAGGTGGACGAGAGCTCATTGACCGGAGAGCCGGACCATGTCAAAAAGGGAGAAGATATCGACCCAATGCTTCTATCCGGTAAGGACAGTTATTCTTGTCGATTTACGTTATTTTCGCAGCAAACGCCGTGCCCGCTTGCCGATGATAATTAATGTGTGGGTTCTTAGCTCTGCTCGTAATCTCATATGGTAATCGTTTGCATTTCATCGGTTATGCTAGCAGGAAGTCGTAAAACCAGCTTTCTTCTTTTTGCCCACATTGATTTGGTTAATTACCATTTCCCAACACCGGTCGAATCGTAACGGGGCTGATTATGAGTGGAACGATTTTGCGTCTCTGTTTATGGTTATCCAGTAGTTATCACCAAGTGAGCATAGTTGCTCGTGAATTAAACTAGACGCTATTTTTATTGATATCGCTTTATTACTGACACAAAAAGAAACGGGTTCTCGAATGTGTATTATCATCATCTTACCGGAAAAGGTTTTACATCCATTGTCAACATCGGCCGAAGGAGGCCAACAATAATAGCAACCGAAATGAGACATGTGATCTTGTTTCTGTGTGGCGTTTGATTCATATTGAACTCTAACAAGGAAACTTTATTTTACTGGTGACTCGAAGGATTTTTTCACACCTGGCGTATGCAGGTTTTCTACCTTCGTGGTTTGCGCCGGATTGCCCACATCTGGTGGAAACGCCACGTTCGAAACTCCTCGTTTCAGAAGTTAATTGTACAAGCCTTTAGACGGCTATTAGCCGACGTCATCTCAGCGGGTTCGGACAGCTTCTGTGCGTAAAACCCGAACCGCTGCCACGCTGGGCACCGAATGCGTCAGCTAATATAGACTTTGAAAGATTGACTGTTAATTAGTCATTGGCACGGAAGAGGGACTTGGAAAGGCCTTAGCTAAATTTGGTCGGGCTCGGTTGCCTTGATGGGGTGTACGGTAACAATGGAGTGTATGGCGCTTCGCACACTGGTAACGATAGCAATAAACCTACCTCGATGAAAAGAGTATAAAATTTTTATTTCCCTGGACCAGGATTCATATTCTGTGACTATATAAATATAATAGAAACATAAAAGTACGTTTGACAATTAAAAAAATCTTTTTTCCACTTCCAGTCTATTGTACAATTCAATTCAATTTTAACGGTCTAAAAAGCATATAGCTTAACAAAAACGACAGAATAATATGGGAATTACGAATAACATGGGTAGTAAAACGGGATTTGTTTGCTTACTGAGCAGTTCGGGAATCCATAGGACAGAAACTGTTTTAAAAATTCAAAGCTTTTATGGTATAAAATATATAGGTTCGATGTTTGGATTGATCGACATGAAATTGTCCAAATTCGATTTGAATGTATCCAAGTTGGGTGAATGTGCAACATTACAAGGTAGGGGGTTCCAGGTAAAGCATACACGTACAGAATAAAATACCTTCGACAGTTTAGTCTCGAGTCGGGAATAAGTACTGTATAGTCGTGACTCCGGCTGCTTCCGGGTGATAGTAGCGCGAATAGTTTATATAGGGGATGGTTGGGGTATGCAGTATATTGAACATAAGAATCAAATCACCTCTAAGACGGCGGTACATTTCATTATTTTGTTGAACGGAACGACATGAGTATCCTACTATACGATGTATGTATATGAACACTGCTATGAGTGTTTCGTGCTGAGATTATTTTCTACAATGATTAAAAAATTCGTTCGCCAAGCGTCGCAGACACAAAGGCGGAACTCTCCATGTTTGCGCTATTTGTTGTGTATATCTGTAAATTACTGCAAGGCAACTGCATCCGACAAGTCGATTACGCTTTTAACTCACAACATTGTTCTATAGAATCCCTTGTTATACTCTTTAGACGTTCTTAAACATCCAATTTCCGGACTCAAAATCGTAGACGCCGGCACATACTTTCAGACTCAGTTGCTCCATTTTCCGACAAATTTTACAAAGGCTTGTTTGCTGTATGTTGAAGATACTTTGCTCTAGTAGATAAAATCCCTATGCTCCATTCCATCAGTTAGTTCACCTTCGAGTTAATCACCTTCATTTCATGATTCCAATTCTCTCTGGACGAGGTTCCATGCTACGTGTGCCCCAGCATACGCCTACACACATTCTTTCAAGTGTGATTTCACTTGTAGATTGCCAAGTACGCAATTATACATTGCTTAGCTCGTTAATTTTGGCCAATCAAGACAACCGTTCGCAGTTGTTTCACTGACAGCGAATAGGTGTACAGCGTAATACTGAAAAAATCGGCTGATTGCAACATCTTTCTCACTAATGCGGAGTATGCCTTCTAATGAATGTGAATTTTATGCCATCATTTGCCGATAGACTCAGTGTCTATCGTTCTTGGCGATCGAGCTTCGTTTGGTTCGGCAAAGAAGCACGTCGGGTAGAACTGGCCTAATAGGTTTCGTTATATACGCGATAATTTCAGCATTGGTGGTGGTATTAGCACGTATAGAGAAATAGTGGCGCAAACGCGTGTTACCAGTGTAAGTGAAGGCTTTTAATCCGCGTTAGAAAAACAGTTATAACTGCTTGTCGTGTGAAAAGCGGTTGAAGAGTTAATCGTCCCCGTTATAAACTGTTGACCGCTCTTCCTAGTTTATCTAAGCCAAGTGCTTGTATTTCGGAAACTAATCAGCTCTTGGAGCGCTCACGGCCCCTGTCTATTTTTAGTTCCGCATTGTTTGTCCTCATCAGGTGAAGGGAGAAATCCTTAACCCGGTAAAAAATTGTAAGTGTCACTCTTTGCATTCAAAATCAGCACAGCCAGATTTTGATTACCTATCTCCACAGTGAGCCTAAATAAGGCCGTGAATGCTGGCGAAACCGCCAGTGTTCTGATACGATGTGCATCCATTGGGCCGATAATCTCTGTAGATTCTAAATTAATCTTTTTTCTTTGGTCTGTAGCTAAAATTTTCTTGTTACCTTTTGTATGCTAGATGTTTGTCCAATTTGTGTTCGCATGTGAGAATGTTGCAAGCATCCATCTGCGCATTATCCCTGATTGAAAGAGGAAGTGAGCATCACAATATATTGAAAGCAAAGTATTGTTCGACATTTACTACGACAAAGCCATTGATGACAGCTTTCGGTCATTTCGTAACAGCGCTGCGTAATGGTTTTTGCACGTTGCACACTGTTCGTTTTCCTGGGACGTTTTTCGTCACCTTGGTACACGTGTTTAAAAACCATCGTCCGGTAGCATTACGCATGTATGTATCAACTGAGAAGATTTGTGATCTTTCCAGCCGATCAGCTGGCACACCTCGTTGCATACGTCGTAGATCGATACCACAACGAACGACCCCCACGGTCATTTTATCTGGGTTCGGTTTAACATCGCACAAACCCACGGATAAATTTTCTTACGCTACAATTCACCTTTGTGGTTAGCGGTGTAGGAAAACAGCTTGTACATCCTTAACCGTGTCGGCATTTTCATTCAAACCTCCCGCTAACAATGTCAAGGTCGTTTTTCTATTGTAAGCAATCATGCTACGGTATTGTGCAAAACAGAATAGCTTCAAACGATTTTGGGATGCACACATACTTCCTCGTTTACTAGCAAATTTTTGATAATGCAGATGAAAGCTCCTCGGGAATTGATTTATTTTGCATTTTATTGCTTGTTTTTAACGACGCGTTACTGAGGTTACATAAATATCTTTCAGTTAACGAACTTAATATAACACTCAGCACGTTTGTTTTAATGTTGCTACTCTACATTAGCACGGATAGAAAACCGGTGGTCGAAGTAAGGAAGCATTACCATTCTGTTGAATAAAACGAATGGTGCTTTACTGTTGAATTCTACCATTTGATTCAGACGTAGCTTCTGGGTATTTATTGCACTCAAATATGCTTTCTGGCCTCGCTTGATTGATTATTCACATTTGAGTGGAAATTTCATTCGCAGTGCTACGGTTGATTAGTTTTTCATAAACTCTCTTTTCTATCTTAGGAAATTTTAATTCTGGGTGCGACGAACATTCTTGTATTCTTTTTACCAACAGCTGGATAGAAACTGACATTAATTTTCACATCTCATCGCTTTCAGTTCCGATGAGAATGCTTCGTCAACCTAAGCCGTACTTACTAACATAGTGTAGTGTAGTGAAAAGTCAACGCGTTTTCGACAGAACGATAATTACTTTCCTTGAATCACGCAATTTGCTTCGGATTATCGGCCGACTTTCAGTTCATTATTGCAAAATCTCAGGTCATCAGTTAACATGCGGCAGCTGGCTAACATCTGGACTCTTATCACCACCTTTCGGGTCATCAAGTGTCCTGAAGCCTGTGCAAACGGCGTAACAGACTTTCGAAAAGGGAATGTGATTTTAGCCTCCCGTGACTTAACTTAATCAAATCCGGCTTTTTCTCGCTACAATAGGACGTCCATGAGTTTATAATTCACTTTGATGGTATCCTACGCGTACCGTTTGTTCGAACACTAAACCTTCTTATCTTTCTCAATACCGATGCGCCAAGATTTACTCTGGCGTCCTTTCTGTCGTTTATCTTCTATTGGGTTTAAGGTAAGACCGGTCCTGGCAATGCTTTCAGTGAGCTTCAGGTTGGTTGGGTTGATAGGTGAAACCAAGGATTCGAACTGTAGTTAAACCCCAGTTACGCTACAACGATGTTGGTAAAAAGATATACAATATCAGGAAATTGACTATTCTCTTCGGGGGTATAGTGCGAAGCGTGATTTTCAAGCAGGGAAAAAGCACGCACTGCTTTCGGCTGCTGAAAGAAGTTCACACTGCAAACGCTGCCAATTGATCTAGTACTGTTTGTCGCTGTGAACTTTGCGGGATAGGCTTTGAATCGCCGAATCAGATTGTATGCACTGCGTGGAAATGAAATTAACATTGCCGCTGTGATTCACATCTTTGGTTGTCATCGCCCAACGAAGACCAACAACAACAGCGTATTCATGCTTCAAGTAAATTCACTGCGTGTGAATTTAACTCTGCGATGGGTGAACAAGTAGCTCTTTAATAGCCAAGGGCGGTGCCACATATTCCAATCGGGTTTCCAATGCAGTGACTATCTTAAACCATTCGACGAAAGCCTTTTGTTCTAAAACGTGCCCCAGCGATGTTAGATTATTTGTTTCGTCTGCGCTACATTCATTCACTTGTTTCCGTGTAAGTGCAACGGGACAACTTATTCTGTTGGTAAAATATTCTGCATGCTCGCTGTCTACTCGGTATGGCGTTTCACCAAGTTGCCATTCACCATTTATTTTGTCATGTAACTGCTTCTTGGCAATGGCTCCGCTCAAAACTTTCATATTTCTCTTTTAACCACGATTGCTTTAGCATTTTTTGCTGAAGCGTTTTACTTGGGAAACAATGCTATTACGTTTGTTTACCATTCATCCCGTACGGGATTCTGACTCTCGTCAAATAGAAACCGTAGCTTACATTAGCTACAACGTTTGGTACTTCTTCTGGTCCAAGTTAAAAATGCTAGCTCGATTTTCCGTTGCATCCCGTATGTTACCGTGTGTAATCCGATGAGTGAGCCATAATCAGCGGTCTGCAATTGCGGTTGAGAACTCTTGGCAAGAATTTTATTTGGCCGGGGGAAATCGCAGTTTCTTCTTTAACCTAAATTTGCCCCTCTAAACAGTGGTTGTAGCGCAGTTAAGTAAGGGTTTGTTGTGATCAAAAGTTGATGTTAACACCATCATCGTTTCACTTAATAGCCAGCACAATGTTCTCCAAACACGGCGTTTACCGGAACATATATACATGTCATACATATACATAGGTCATCACTGTTGAAAACTGTCAGCTTGAACCAGTGCAAAATATGACGCATCTTGGTTCAACCATTGCGGATAACCTCTCGATAGACACGGAGTTTGAAAACCGGATTGTTAGAGTGGCTGCCGTTTGAACTCCTGCCTGGGGCAAGTTGACTGTGAAGAGAAAGATGACAGTATACAGCGCGTGCGTACGCAATGCTTCACTACACGGCAATATAATCGGGTCCATCCACGCAAGACGAGAACAGGAGCTGAATGCTTTCCATTTAAGGAGCATTCACCGTATCGTTAACACATCGTGGATGGTGTGCTTAATTGCTTTCTAAAGCATGTTCACCCTATTGTGACAGCAACGTCTACGCTGGTTGGATCATGTCTACGGAATGGAAAATAGTCACATTCCAAAAATATACTCTGTGGTGAGGTACAAAGATGTTTGCAAGAGATAAGAAAGCACTTGACATTAACCCTACCAGTTGGGAAGAACTTGATAACTCACTTTGAAGGTACTGTCTAAAGCGTCATCTGCAAGCAGAGGAAAAGCAGATACTGATCACGCCGTCAGCGTGAAACAGATATTGATCGATCGAGTAATGCCTATCGCTTCGAGCGCTGCGCAAGCGATTGTTCCTCCCGAATCAGACTTGAATTATTCGAAATGCTGTGGAGCATGAAACCATCAGGCATCCGTGCTATACACCAATTATCAACATATACCGATGCAGGACAACACATATGTGCATATGCATGCATACACTTGGACCTAGGGTTTTCTCCACTTTTCATACAATATAGCTTGAGTGAATTGACTTTATCGCTTTGAATATTAGGCATCGTATCTATAGGTTGTTCGAGGTATATTAGTTATTCTCGTATTGTGATCCACATATCAGCAGCACTTACACTCCACAACCGGTTTCTGACTGCTTGCCGTCATCGGGTGGAGTTTAAGTTCAGTGAGCCTGGAAAGATTGGCAAACGAAGCTATATTTCAATGCCACAGTTATATAGCGTTCGTACAACGAAGCAGGATGCTTAAATAGAGAATCACAAAGTGATTCCCTTTCAAGCACTCAAAATGACCAATATATTGTGATGCTCACAATTCACAACAGGTTTCTGACTGTTTGCCATCATCAGGTGGAAACAGTCCGCTTAGGTTATATGAGCATTGAAACAGTGGTATGTTTTCTTCTTTTTATCAAACTTTCCTCTTTTGTTTTGCGCATCTTGTGGCACCAGTATATCCTATCTGTAACAGCGACTCAGCCTAGAAACGCACGATTCCTCTTGAAAGCTCACAGTCGCTCGATCTTCCTTTTACTCTAACTGCAATTTTGAGCATTTTCCAAGCGACAGCTCTTTTTCTCGCTAGCCAATCATTTCCTTGTATGAAAAAGCGAGAAGTCGAGCGTTTATCGATTTGTTGCCGTCGACCGCCATTATCACCGCTCACTGTAATGTCATGGTCAAATGTGTTGATGAGTTATTTCGGGCATATCACATTTTATCTGACCATTACGCGTCCGCACATTGTCGCATTCGCGTTCCATCACATCCACGCAATCAATAAATTCATCTTAGCATCGTCATTACTAACAATAGCCGATTGGAACAAGTACACGCAATGTTGTTGTTGTTGTCGTTTTCCAATTGTGCCGTGGTGTGCGAACGGAAACTGTAGACCGATCAAGCAGAGAAGGCAAATTTCGCGAGTTATTTACAGCTTCAAACCGTCTCTTTGGAGAAAACTCTATTAATGGTGCATTCCATAGATCGCTCATCTTGTCATACACGGCTGCACGCAAGGCTAAACTTGAGACAAGGTTGATTGCAATATCCACAGTTTTGTTCTATATGCTGTAAATAAGGGTTGAGATATTCTAGTTGGTTATTAGTTCCCAGCACAAATGAATCCCTTGGTTTACGAGATGTGATTACCTAACTGCACGTTTAGGCACTATGCGAGTTTCGCGACCAACCACGCTGGTCAGTTAGAGACTCTTGGTGAATCCTGTTTATTTGCTGTCTTTGTATGAGTGAGTGGCGAGTGACTGAAGATTCATGATTTCAATTGCAAACGGAAGTCTACAGCAGTTTAAAATTAATTCAATTAAATTCGCATTTGTTACCTCTATGACGCGATCTCACTTACCTGGGACACTTGAACACATGGGAATAAGTTACCCCTGTGATCAAGTTAATTCGATAACCGGGAACGATTTGCCACAGGTCCGGCCCGCAATACTACATATCGAGTGATAAAAACAACGGGCAACCAATGGCGTGCTCGCTGCTTTGACTAGGATTAGTACCCTAACTAGTTTTACAACGTAAAATAGAGCGACTATTTTGCGACTTATTAGGGGTTGCCGTTTGAGTAGTGTGGACAGAGACCACTTACATCTTTTCTCGATTTAGGTTCACACGTAGGTTCATAATGAAGTCTTATTCAGTAGTGTTCTAAAGTTCACCCGGTTGCAATCAGAGTGCGTCACAACTTTAAGCCGAATCCATCAAAAGGCGGGAGTTCATGGGGAGCTGCTCATCCTATCAGCACATTAGATGTGCACTGTTTACAAGTTAGGATCGCGATGGCTTACTGATAACACGGGTTTTCAGACAAACCTTGTCACAATTGCACGTATCAAACAAGTGTTTAACTTTTATTCTACTCTATTGTGTTGTTGGGCTCCTTCGGTCGATGTCGATTATGGGTTACATCACAATTGCGTGATTTATTTCATGTTCCAAAGCTTTTCGAATGACTAAACAATCAGAAACGGGAGGAACAATCTCTCCTTCAGCACTCGCAACGATAGCCAGAACTCGGTCGATCGGCGTCAGCTGCACGCTGGCGACGTGATCTGCGTTCAGCAGTTAAGGGCTGTATCTGCTCCTCCCTCGCTTGCATGCGACGCCTTACATAATGCTTCCAATGTGAACGGTCAAGCGCTAGTTATTCCCAACTCTCGGGGTGAATGCTTTCATATCTCTTTTGTAAACGTCTTTGTACCGTGGTATATCATCTTGCAGTCTGTTGGACCTTATTTCTAGATGCCCTTAGAAGTCGTAAGTTTTCATCTCTTGGTGAACTTTGAACTTTAAAAATGCTAAATGTTTCTCATCCAACACAGCAGTCATCTCAGGAGCTTTTGCCTCGAACAAGTCGCTTGTTCGAGCTTTCTTCGGACCGTAAGTGGAAAGTGCCAATCGGCATATGCAGCTTTTTAGTGATTCCCAGTTGTCTCAATTATCCGAAATTCTACACTGAATGGACACCAACATTGGTCGAAAGTATAACTGCGCCTGTCTAGCTCCCCATCAGTTGAGTTAAAACATGCGATACCAACCGCTTCCAGGAGACAAGCACAGACCTTATGGTCCCGAAATTGTATGATGAGCGAAAATGCTTTCCAGTGCTCCATTGACCCTAATCAAACTGGTTTCAAGGTGCACTTAAATAATCTTCAACCGCCCTCTCATTAAATGCAGCCATTCCAATTTTCTTAATGCCCTACTCAGACCAAGATCTAGTGTTATATTTTGGAGGTGCACCACTTCGAAATTTATTGAAGCCTGGTAAAACTAGGAACCAAATTGTGTTGCAGCTATAGTGTTTTTTTAATTTGCTTTCCTTGCTTTTATCCACCCAACATTCTTTACTTTCACTTCACTTTTGTTATTTACATTCCATCTTTCTTTCACACCTTCTTAGGCACACATGTTATGGAAGGCTCGGGTACAATGATTGTTGTTGCCGTGGGCATCAATTCACAAGCCGGCATCATCTTCACTCTCCTCGGGGCGACCGAGGCTGAGGTGGCTGCTATTCCCCCACCACCTCCCACAGTGGATCAAGATTTGAATGGTCATCCCGGGACCAAGCGCACTTCAGCACATGTCGATTCCAAAGGGGAAGGTCAGTTGAACGTCTTTCGTTCGGTTGGATGCAGTCATTTTTCGGGCAATTCACTTTCTTTTTCCGGCAACATGTACCCGCTTGCTCCGTGGCATGTTTGGGAAAGAATAGTTGTCGCGTTCGTCATATCCGTATCGCTTTGGATAAATTCTTTTGTTATATTTTTACATTGCTATCACAGTCCATTCAATCATTAGCCAGTCAGCTGTGTAGCAGCTATGCCGTCGAATCGGGTGTAAGTGGTCTCACAATCACTGTTCAACATCACTCTGCACTCGTACGTTCGTGGTTACCGGTTGCTAAACTCCCCTAACCCTATTACCGCACTACACTCAAAGTGTAACACCGCTGGATTCAAGTAAGCTCAAGCTATCCCTTGAGCTAGGGTTTTCCCCTTGTCTCCTCTATGCTGCATATCATTGATGAATGTATGACCATTCGCTCCGTATACCACTCGTTGCTTCGTCACTCATCCTACGCCATAAACTTTCGTTATTGTTGTCAGTCGATTCCAAACCTGGGAATGCTTCTCTTCTTTTGTCCAATGACACCTTTCCCACAACCCCCCTAATAAATTATTTCGCCTGATCTATTTGACGGATTTTAGACGATACTTAAACAAGTTGGATTTGCTAAGTTATGTTTGCAAACTCTCTCGGGATCTACTCAGACATTCATTCTCTCCCCGTGTCCTCATCCGTTACCAGAGACAATCCAACTAATTCGCTCTCATTTGACACTGATCGATGATCACCTGGCAAACCAAAAAAGGTGTTTCTCTAGCTTGGAAACAATTTCGTTCATTTTGCCGCAGTCAATCTTTTACTCACAGACCGAAACTTAATCAAAATCACATTATTCACATTATTCCCGAGTTCCGGACCGAATTTAAACCAAGCGCTACATCCCACTTTTGATCAATATTCTCCATCTCCCACTGTCGGGCCAAGGTTGTCCTCCCTGCAAATGTCAAACATACATACGCGAACACGTGCACACACACACACACACACGAAAGCAAACGAGAGATTGTGCGGCGCTGCCGTAGTATTGATTGACATTTGTATGCCGAAGCTGTCATTTGTTCGTTGGTCATCTCGGTGCAACTGGGATGAGGTTTTTTCCCGATGTCGCATCGGGAGGAGACCGTCCTTCACAGATCGGTGCCGGTATTTCGAGCTAGTTTGTTGCACAGTAGGGTTAGAACAAAATGACGGGCTTGCATTTGCAATTTTCGTTAGGTTTGGATTGAAATAAACGGAGACAATTCGCCTCTTAGTTTAACCAAGCTTGAGGCAATCGATAGAATTCACGCTCTCTAGAATTTTCTAATGATTGAATATGTAACGTATATTTTTGAAACTTGAATGCGTATGCTACTGATGCGTGATGCCATTTTAATACCGGTTCAAATTGACAAGTTAGTAAGGGATCTTTCGGGGATTATTCCCTTCTTGTTTAAGGTGCATTGTTGCACCCTTAAAGGGAAGTTGATTAATTCTCAACCATAATACTCACTTGCTAATTAGGTTTATTGCACACCCAAAATTTGGTGTTTCAAAAGAACCAAAATGAAATTCAGGTTACCTGCAAAACCGGTTGTGTCGAACTTGGTATAGTACTTAAAAGTAGATGTTGTCATAGCCGGGAGTCGCAGTGGGGATAAGCTCCCACTGTGTATAAAATGCTCCCTTATGGCGCGCGTCTCAAATAGCCCCTGACAACCAAGTCCAGCTTCTGGTCTGCCCGGCGGAACTTCTACCAACAGGAGTATGTGCGAGGGCGAGTGACCGGCGCCTGAAAACCAGTTTGCTTCGGGCAAATGTAGCTCGCTAGCCTGGGAGGGCATTTCATCTAAAGGAAGGAAAACCCTGATTTTAAACCTCCGCTGCCTTGCGGTATACCCAATCGCGAGAAAGGCTTCGAAAGAATAACCTGAGGACAAATCTGGAGCAGATTCTGGTAGACGGTTAGTTGGTGCACATCACCTCTTTCCGGAAACTACCTGCTGCCTTGCAGGTCGCACTTGGTTGTGCAAAGGCTAGAGAAGCTGACTCGAACAAGCGCCGAGTGGTGCTGGGGACGCCGCTTTGTACCAAAATTCCCAAGAATATTCATAGAAGCCGACACATCCTCCAGGAGGAGATAGTCACACACAAGTACAAGTACAAGATGTTGAGTTGAAATCATTTTAAACTTGCCGTCCGCGTCTAGCAGTCGTGTGCGAAGCAAAGACACCCAATGTGTTCTTTTTTATAGTTGCCCTATTTTCGAAGTTGAAAATAAGTAGATCTGCTCTTGAGATTAAACAGCATGGACAAAATGCGTTTGTCAAACGAAACAGAATGGCAGCCCAGCGTCTGCTTTGACCTAACTTTAACCTCGTCATTTAGGGCTCACATAACTCTAGCTATCGTCTCTAGCCGAGGTAATGATATTAGTGATTGTAGAAGTACGCATCTTTAATTTGGTTGATAGCAATGATGTTTTCTTAAACCGATTTTTTGTGTCGATGCCATTACATAACTTAAAAATGGAAGAAGATGCATACAGGTCGTCTACTGTGCAATTGGCTTCACGTATTAACCACAGAAATTCGAACAACAATTCCGATTCATAGTAGATCTCACATGGCTTCATGCACTTTCCGTAGGAAATGAAATGGATACCCTCAGTGCGAGGGGTGATCATTCAGCCAAAGGAAATCATCTCGAGCGAGGAGATGCAAAGCAGCATGCGGAAGATGAGGACGATCAAGCGAATGAAGATGCCCCCGAAACGGCGAAGAAGCCCAGAAAACGAAAGAAAAAGAAGTACTCCGTTCTGCAAGCCAAATTGACTCGCCTTGCGAGCTTGATTGGACAATTCGGTAGGTCTATTGTCATTATGAAAGCGTTACGGATTCATAAAGTACATTTAATATGATAAACGGTTTGTTTGCAGGAAAATTAAAACATACATATTGTACTTGTGGTTTCAAAGAAGTGTTTAGTCGAAGTATCCGTAAAACAACGGGAGATTAGTTGAATTTCTTCATTCGTCAGTTTAGCATTTTGGCAGCTATTTAAACAAATTCATCGACAGTAGTAATACATTGATTGCTAAGCCTTTGCATCGAACACCTATACAAAATTATACTTCTGGGTATGAAGCAGCTAAGTTATGCAGAAAAATGGGTATCATCATCAGCGACATCTAAAAATCGATAGAAAACTCTAGGTGTTAAGTATCAAATGAATACTTTGATATGATAACGAACATATTAGGATGTTTCGTTAAGAATTCACTCAAACTCGTCGATTTCGAACAATAGACAAGTACGCAACCAGATATCTTACCGAATATGGTTGAAAATGATTAACTTATTTTGAGAATACAGGTTGCTAGATCTTTTGGTTCAAGTGAATTTTATGAAGATCTGAGTAATATTGGGATCGCGCTTCATTGAGACACTTATCTATCTATCTATCTATCTATCTATCTATCTATCTATCTATCTATCTATCTATCTATCTATCTATCTATCTATCTATCTATCTATCTATCTATCTATTAATCTATCTATCTATTTATCTGTCTATCTATCTACCTATCAATCAATCAATCTATCCATCTATCTAACTTATCTTTTGTCCTCTCTTACGAAAGTAATACCCAGCAATTGTTGAGTCTTAACTACATTCTATATCTACACCGTGCCTGCATCATTTAATAGAATGCGTTAATGTTTTACTATTATGCTTGCTCCTCATGAATAAGTTAACAACCTCGGTTTTTCACGACCCTTATCTCGAACGTATTCCAAAATCGTGTCCCTGTTATTTTTGAATTTAATCTCTTCCATCCTCTCCCTTCCGTTGCAGGCATTACGGTCTCGGTGCTCACAGTGCTAATTTTAATTATCCGGTTCAGCATCACAACGTTCCACGTGAAAAAAATCCCATGGGACACACGGGTGCATCTTGGCCAATTTATTCGTTTTCTCATAATCGGAGTCACTGTGTTAGTTGTTGCCATACCCGAGGGTCTACCGTTAGCTGTGACCATTGCCCTGGCATATTCGGTCAAGAAAATGATGAAGGTAACGAATCTCGAATCGTTTGGATTTTGTGGTTGCACGTTTCGCCCCCCTCGGCTTTTAACTCATTTAGCGTTCTTATGAAATGGTGTTGTGTTTTTCCGTTTTCGATAATGTTCTGCTCTTAGTCCTACAGCACAAAACTCCATGATGAAAAACTACACTTGCACTTTTGGACAACGTTGCTCACTCAATGGAGCTAAATTGATTTACCACCGGTAGTGAGATGCATGCGGAAACGCGCTGGGTTCTGATCGCCATTTTATTTTCTTTCAAATGTCGGTCTTGTCCTGAGCAACCCGACAGTACCTGATCCACGTGCAGTTTAACTTGAGACTCTACTTAGAAGAAAATTGTGATTTCAATATCAGACTTACTTTTACTTTATTTTTGTGCGGCTGGCTCCACGGGTGGATTAGCCGGCTTCATTGATGTCTCGGATCGCACCAGCCCACGCACGTCGATCGGAGGCGAGATCGTTGCAGATCGTGATCCAGTCTGGTTCCCAACTGCGAACTCCGTAGACGGTACGCAGACC